>JAANSN010006361.1:0-10658 GCA_036850665.1 Dicranocentrus wangi | reverse complement strand
CAATCCAGCCTGGGCGAGGAGCCAGCCAAAATTGCAACTAACGCCAAGGTCAACACGGCGCCTTGATTTTTTCATCGAAAGCAAACCGTTCCCCTTTGGATCAGGGAGATACATGTCTATCACCCCATCCTCGTGCTCCACCGTCATGGACAAGACCTTTTCCGTGAGAGACTTGCAATCCTCTTTGGAAATCCGGTTGGCTGCAAATAGTGCCTTGGCGGTGATTCCAACCGAGTCCACGTCATCCGCCATGAGTCCCTCCTGATAAAAGTAGTTCCAAAGTCCATTCGACTTCCGGTGACGCTCCAGTTGGCTGCGACCAAGATTTCAATAATATCTGGGTTGAGCTCCGATCCAATTAACAACGGGAGAAGGAACGCGTTGTCGAACACCTTAGGGATGCAAATGGAAGCCGAGTTAATATATTTGTTGGAGCTCACGTCCGTCTGGAAACCGTACAGAGCGCCGCATTTGATTTCCAGAAAGGCTATCCCTCTCTTCACCGACGTTTTGATGGGGTCACGGTCCTCCTCCTCCTTGGTCTTTCCAAGGGCACTCTGAATTGCGTCGAGGGCAGACAGGGAGAAATAGTTAACTGCAAAATCAGGAAATGAATAGGTTAAAAGTCAGTTGGATCTTGTGAAATGTGGAAAAATAGTATGACAATTGTACACAACCTGCAGTTTTGAAGGATGGTTTTATTGGCATGATGGATTTTGATAATTTTAATTTAGCTCGAAACAGAACAGAAGTCTAGAATCTCCAATTCGGAAATGAGACAAAGTTGAAATGAAAAGATGGGTATTTATATATTTTTGTCTGGGTAGTTTTTTATTAAAAAAGAAACATCAGCTCTCCATGTTGAAGGCGTGTTCTTTCAAAAGTGGACATTTTGGGAGATTGCATAACATTCGCATTTTTATTGTGTACCTGGGTAATTACATATTACAATGCAACTGGTGTACACCTACTCATTTCAGAATATATGCATATCTTCTCGGAAGACTATGAGGCTGTATTAAGTCTGCAACTTCAACCGCAACTTACCTGGACCAGGAGGGGAGTCTGATGATGAGCTGGATTGCAACCGAAAGTCTAGTATAATAATGTCAGGCCCGGAGCTTTTTAGTTTGCTCATAACACCATAAAATACTTACGTCGTAAATAACCTGTATATTTATAGACAATTACTAGCGTTTACATTGAATTAAATTAAATTGAGTTGAATGGAGTTTTCAAGGACTTTGTGCAAATGCAAGGGCAAAAAATCCAATTTCTCAGTGCGATGTGTAGAGCATTTAAAGTGTACGGGCGGAGGGAGGTGTGCATAGCACGGAAGGTGGTCAGTTCAGTTTTATGTCGTTCATTAGCACTGCGTTTACATTGAATTAAATTAAACTGAGTTGAATGGAGTTTTCAAGGACTTTGTGCAAATTAATGCAATGGCAAAAAATCCAATTTCCCATTTCTCAGTGCGATGTGTAGAGCATTTAAAGTGTACGGGCGGAGGGAGGTGTGCATAGCACGGAAGGTGGTCAGTTCAGTTTTATGTCGTTCATTAGCACACACTGCATTCCATTCCACTGTTTTCCACTGCAGTAATGCATTTTTATTGAAGCATCTAGTTCAATAATTGAGCCCACGGCATCACCGATCGTGGTGCAGGTGAGTCTGTGTCTGTGTTCGAGTTTTTTTGTTGCCGTCGCGTGATGGTGTGGTGAATGAGAAAGTCCCTAAAGGAACAAGAAATGAAACTATAGGTATGTAGATTGTGAGTGGAAAGGATATATAATTACACTAAATATTCCATCATTTGATCATTGTATTGACATGCCGTGCAGGAGTTCTTGAGGATTGTAAATGAGAGGATAACTGCTCAGTCCTTCCTTTTATGACTTACGCAAGTTATTCTCAACAAAATGGTATAAAAATCACGAAAATTAAAAAAAGACAAAACTAGAGTGTCTAGCAGTGCCTCCAAAAACGATGCTCCTCTTATCCTTGTCGATAATGGCATCAAGAGCCCTGTCCCGGTTGTTTCCGCCTACTACGTCATGTCATCCTTACCCACCCAAAAGAGTTTTAAGTAAGGGGCTGGGGGGAGAAGCAGCGAAAGTGAGATTCAGGAGGATTGTTCATACTTCAACAAATATTGCGTGCGTGCTGAATTTTGAGTGGACCGAAATTGATATCTGGAGGAGAAATTGCACCGGGACCCGCAGAATCTCCAGGAGGAGCTTACGAAGGAGGCGAGGACACTCATTAGCATAAAGTGCGAGTTTGGCAGTCCTCTCTGAAGTAAGACCATATACTATCCAAAATTCTTTCTGAGGTGGGACCCAACCGGGAGCCAGTTCTCCCCGGAGGGTAAGACACTACTCTTCCCATGGTGTCTGTCCAATTTCGGGATGCAATCCTTGCCCTCCGGGGTGATTCTCTTTTTATTTTCGAGATTGAGAGCCAGTTTATCTACCCCATTCTGGCGCAAATGGGGATGAGGTGGGGGAAGGTGGACGTGATTCGGATCATGGCCAACTTGATTTTGTTCCGCCATGGCCGATGATGGTGATGAACTTTCTGCCTGGTTACAATTAATTAATCAATGAAGAAAGTATGGATGTGAAACTTAAATCTCGACTACGACTAAAAACCAACTCATTACCATCATCGGCCATATGGCGGATCAACAGAATGAAAGGGCGTTTATGAAACAGCCCACTGCAATTCTTAATGGGTAAACAGCGTTTAAGAAATCCCTCAGATACGTGACATCTGTTGGATTGGGGTTTTAATAGACTCCTCGTGAGATTGAAGGGTCATCATACATGGACAAGAAGAAGTGTCCCTTTTTACTGGAAGCGTTTCTATTCACGGACGCATTTTGACGGGAGTAGTTACTAGTTACAAAGATGAAGATGCAACGGGCGATTATTATTATTATTATTCGTCGTGACTACCTCCATTACATCGCTTCGAGAAGTCACGACATAGGAACATGGCAGCAGTACATCTTTCACCTTTGGAGAATATGCAGACCTCTGTCCAAAACGGTATACTTTTTAACGTACTCAAGGCGTCAAAGGGACCCGGAATGAAGAAAAGTTTCAAGAAGTTTTAATTTGTTCACGGCACCATTTGAAGTTGTAAAATGTAATTATTTTTTTGCTTTCAATATTAGTTGTATTCCGCTCACTCCATTTACTGTTCCGTCTTAAAAGTTGCTAATTTGCTGATAAAGTCATAATAATTTGTTCTGGATGAATCATTCTTGCTTCATACTTTATTAGGTTAAAAACTTTATTGATTGATAGGCTATGTTTTTCCAAAAATCCAATATATAACCGCACAATACCGTTGAGCTCGACAAGATATTGATATATAGATTGGATTTTGGCAACAACAATCCATCCAATCCCAATATAAGCATAAAGTATTCAATAATAATCGACGTTTTCGGTAATTGAATTTCCTGTTTACGAATTCGAGTTTTTGCGATTTAAAGTTTTCCAGGAAAAACATCCCACTTGATTTTATAGGAAATTATTCTTTCTGAATGCAATGCTTCTAGTTCAGAAGTTCAGTTTCTCGTCCATTCATATTATTAACTCGTATAGCGTCATTCAATTTCACTTTACTCCTTCCTTTTTCTGAGCTTTCCTTCTCTGCAAGAAGAAAATCAATTCCTTCGGTTTTGTACCATATACCATATTCCAGCCTTCTTTGTTTGAGTATATAGTGTGGAAAAAGCTACTACTGCAATAATGGCGTCTTCGCTAATCCTTCAAGCTTTTGAACTCAGCGAGACTCTTTGGACAAGGATTATTTACTTTCCAAAATTCTTTATCCAGTGGGAACCAGCTCAACAGAGGTTTACCCCGGCCCGGCGGTTGAGCCCCCTATGGCTCATTTCCATTTCTGTTCAAACGACCCTATTCTGCATCCTCAATTTCCTGCTCTTTGTCGGTCTGTTCAGCCCACCCCTGGATACACCCGTAAACTACTGGCCAATAACTGTCGTCATCTGGCTGGCCACCTCGTTTGCCCTGAGTAGCAACTGGTATTGCTTCAGGCGGAGAGAAGAAATCTGCAAATTTATGAATCGTCTTATTGAATTTACCTTCCAATTCGATCCCATCGTATCGTCATCCTCCCAAAGACGGGGATGGGGTGAGTTATTCCACCCGATTTGGGTCGAAGTATGGAAATGGGGGGAGGGGGCTGCGATCGGGATTTTGGTTAACTTGATTGTCCTCTGCTTTGGACTAATTCCCCCTTTGTTCACAGCCTCTCTCACGATCTTGTCCATCTACAACGTGAGAATTGACTCTTATTTCCTATTCTTCTCCTATTTCTATCCGTATGAAAAGCACTCCGCGTTCTACGACTCGACCCCATACGTGTCCGTGATGGCAGTCGTGTTGTTGCTAACGATCAGTGAGATTTGCCAAATGTTCCACTTTGTTCTGGTGTACCTCACGGCTGTCGTCCAGCTTGTCAGAGTGGTTCTCGCAAAGATTGGATGCATTGAAAATAGGGCCCTTGCAGTCCAACTGTACAACACGCTGTTCATGCTAACTTGGTCGGGAGACGAGGTTGTCCTTTCGGGAATGGTTTTCCAGATAATTGGAATCGGATATTTCATCACGGTCATTTGCGCCGCGATGACGGCAACCCAGCTACTTCCCCAGTTGGTGACCTGGTTGCCAGCAATGGTGACATTCATTTGCATTTTCATGCAGAATATCACGTTTCCGTACGGGGCCCACTGCTATCACTACAGCGCTAGGCTTATCCGGTTGTGGATGGTGGGGGAGGGGAGGCGACAGCCCTTTCGGAAAGTGGGCAGGGCAATCAGACCCGTCTGCTTTTACTTTGGGGGAATTCGGAGTCTCACGTTTGAAACTTACATGATTTATTGCCAGTCCATTATTGAGAGCACCATGAACTCTGCTTTGTTATTGAATAACTCAAACTTGCTGCACTAAACTTTACCAGCTATTATGTAACTACATATATAGTTATGACGAATAAATTTAGCACAGGCGAATAATTGTATAGTCCAATTTCATCATAATCCATCCAATTTGTATTCCATAGGATTTTTTGCTAAAATCAGAATAATGAGCTTAGTATGTAGATGACATTGTGCCGAGGAGAGTGATTTAACACTAACTAGAGCATTGGGCATAGAGCATAGTAATTTTTTGTGCATGATGCCGCTGAATTAATTTGTGATGCTGGTTCCATACATGTTTAACTGACGAGGAATCGGAAACAAAAACATGCCATGCATAGACCAAAACCGTTTTTGAACTTTAATTGAGAATTCTGCGAGTTCTTTCGAGGTAATAAGGTGTTGAGTTATATTTCATGCAAACAATTTACGTCAGATTTCATCGAGGACCTTAATTATGCAAACTTCGTTAACCTTTTTAACCTCTTGGACCAATATGATTTATTGGTAGTGCATAATAAGCTATGTTGACCATAATTTTCTAGTGCTGCTAAGGATATAATCGCACAAGTTGCCCTCATTCCATTCAAAATTCAATTGACGGTAATCTCATTTAATCTAACATCCAACCATGCTGCCTGCTTATATTATTTACTCGTGTTGCATGTCACGATACAAGGAAATGAAATGAACCTGCCGGCTCAGCCATGCATGATCACATGTATCTTTCAAGGTTATATATCTCTTCCATCAGTTCGATCACATCCAATTTCTAGCACTGTTGCCCAGTGTAGCTCATGAAAAACATGTTCAGTCTTTCACATTCTCTCTTCGCTACAGCTCAGCAGCTCTCCAGTTTTCATTAAATATTATTATTCAGTAATAATAATTAATTGGTGTAGTATGGCAGTGTTAGAAATTTCCCAGTGGTTAACATTGAGCTAATATTCCAATATTCCAAGAAGGATTGACCCTTCTTGGAATATTAGTTATAATATTTCCAATATATCACCCCCTCCATCCACTACTTGCTATCCTGGGCACAGCCGTGATTTCTCTATCTAAATCTGATCTATCCTGCTCAACAAAAACGCAAACCACCTCGATTAAGATTCTCCCTCAAGAATATAGTTATTCTGCTTCTGTCTTAGGTCCAGAGCGGGTCTCCTCACCTTCAGCGTCAGCATGGGAAAATCGACGGGTGGTGCTCAGAGGACGGTCACTCTGAAAGGATTAGCCTCTCTGGGCATCCTAATTATCTTTTCGACATATCAGCCCCTCCTTGCCCTGCTTGTAATCCTGGCCACAGCCGTGATTTCCTCGGGAAGGGAGAATTACGGGGTGCTCGAGGAATGCGGGATTCCGGTGGTGAAGCCCAGTTTGTTCCTCGGAAGTGAGCCTAATCTTCACAAAACTGTATTTCATCTGGAAGATATCAAGCGGTTCAAACAGTACGGAGGGATTTGGGGTGTAAGCACAAAATAAAATAAAAATTTACCTTAAAATAAATTAAATGGTTTCAGTAATTTCTAACTGTATTGTCTAGCTAGTCATATGTGGGGCGAACTCCTCACGTGTATATCGCCGACCCAGAGCTGATTCGTCTCATTTTCGTCAAAGACTTTGTCCACTTTGGGGACCGACCGCAGGTGGATTTAGGAAACCCGATAATTAACGAAGTTCTCGATTTCCTACCAGGTCAATACTATAATAATTCCGATATTTCTTCGGTAAGAATTTTATTTTGTTTTCTTTACTTTTCTCTCACTTTTTTGTTTGTGTGCAGGTGAAAAATGGCGAACTAGTTCGCAATTATTTGAGTCCCCTCTTCACCACAGCAAAACTAAAGCAAATGGCAGACGTGATGGGAGCGAATGCTGCGGAATTCATGGAGGATCTGAGATCCGAAGTTGATGAGAGTGGAAGGCTGAAAATTGAAACTAGAGAGTAAGTTTGGTGTTTAGGTAGTGCCATTCCAGAGAGCTACTTCAATTTTAATGAAGTAAAGCTATTTTTATTTCTCCCTATCCAAAATATTCCAGGAGATTGACAACTTGGCTGATTGACACATTTACTCAAACCACTCTCGGGATTCGGATGGACGGTAGGAAGAATCCGAAAAATCAATTTGCGGCTGCATTTCGAAACTCGGAATTCATGGAGGATCTGAGATCCGAGGTTGATGAGAGTGGAAGGCTGAAAATTGAAACGAGAGAGTAAGTTTGATGTTTAGGTAGTGCCATTCCAGAGAGCTACTTTAATTTTAATGAAGTAAAGCTATTTTTATTATTTCTCTCTATCCAAAATATTCCAGGAGATTGACAACTTGGCTGATTGACACATTTACTCAAACCACTCTCGGGATTCGGATGGACGATAGGAAGAATCCGAAAAATCAATTTGCGGCTGCATTTCGAAACTTTATGGGGGAGGACGCTGAGTACAATCTCCTATTCACACTTTCTCGTATGTTAACACATTTTCCAAATTCGAGAAAGAAACTAAAAGAAAAAGCCTAACATTTAATATGCATGGCCTACTTTCCATTTCCAGACACCTTCCCCTTTCTTTCCAAGCTAGCCCCCGCTTTTGACGGAGAGCCGTTCCAATTCATCGAACCAATATTCCGCGGAGCGATCGAGAACCGAAAGGGGAGCGGGATTAAAAACGGGGGAGACTTTCTGGACGTGTTTGTCGAGCTCTGGGATCGCGTGTCCACAAAGGAATTTCAAGAGCTCGGGATCACCCAAACCACAATACTGGCACAAGCGATGGTCTTCTTTCTCGCGGGGTATGACACCACCGGAAGCACCCTCAGCCATTTGCTTTATTACATGGCGGAGAATCCGGAAGTTCAAGAGAGGATGTTTGCAGAGCTGACGGGAGCCATGACCCGTCACGGAGGAAAGCTCGACAAGGAGCTCACAGCAAATTCGGAAATTCCCTATATTTTTGCGTGCATCAACGAGGCACTGAGGCTGGGCCCATCCCTTTTCCGTCCAGAACGGATTTGCACCAAGGATTGGACTCACAATGGGATCATGATTAAGAAAGGGACGGTCACGCAGCTGGCGAGTTGGGCGGCGAATAGAAATCCTCAGGTCTATCCCAACTCCCCAGATGAATTCCGTCCGGAGAGATTTCTCCCGGAAAATAAAGCCAATCTGGAGCCGTATGCTTTCACCACGTTTGGCTTTGGACCAAGGTTCCTCTCAAAATATGTTGTGTATCATACAAAAGTTTCATCGGTTTTATTTGATGGCGTTTTTTTACTCCGAACCATTTTATTTTTGTAGGAATTGTATTGGGAGCCGATTTGCCTACGAAAATATGAAACTACTCGTTTGCAACCTGGTCCAAAATTTCAGGGTCGAGCTGAGGCCAGACAGCAAGATCAAGTATAAACCGGGATGTTTGATAGTTGTCGGGTTCCAGCAGCCTCTCTATCTTGATCTTGTTTTGAGAAAATGAAAACGATACCTGAAATAAATGAAAATGAAAAGATAATTTAAAATATGAGTGAATAATATACTTACTCAGCAAGATTTATTAAAGCTCAGTCATGTATTATGTGTTACTTGACAGACAACTTTCGGGACAACACTATGTTGCTTCCTGCAAAGTTGAATTACCTATATTTTCATTAAATATCACTACATTTAGTAGTTAGGATTATGCCTTTATTTTGACTACTCAGGTTTTTTGACAGGTAAAGGCAATTAGCAGGAGGAGTAGCTTCTCAATTTCGTAACACAAGATCCACATGCAAAGGTTTAGCTTAGTGAGCCATCAGTACAGACCCTTGCTTGTATTTCAACCTGCTATCGGGTCTCACTCAGCTCCACCCGGAAATTCGTCATCAAATGACACATGAAGAATTTCAAATTCTCGTTTATGCAAATCACATTCCAATGCATTTCCTGAAAAAAACAAATATCACAAACGTTCCCACTTTTGTCTCAACAAAAACCTTCAAACCCTGAGAAATATATTTGATTCCCTTGTGAGTCCAGTCCTTATGGTGCCAATTCGTTCCTTGTTGATTTCCCCGCCGTGTTTCTCCAGGGTCTCCAGCAGCTCTGAATGCATCCTCTCCGGAATATCCGGATTCTTCACCATGTAGTAAAGCAAATGCCATAGGGTGTAAAGCAAACCTGGTTCGAAACTTCAGGGTGGAGCTGAGACCTGACAGCCAGATCAAGTATAAACCAGGATGTTTGATTGTGGTTGGATTCCGGCAACCCCTTCTTCACCTTGATCTTGTTTTGAGAAAATGAAAAAATTTTGTTATTTAAAGTTTGAATTATAACATAAATGCATACTCTCTACTCTCGCTCAGCGATGAAAATTATTCATTTGCTTTGTAAATACAACCTACAAAACAGGCTTTAGCAGGACTTCTCTTATTCCATGTTAATAAATTGCGTCCCATTTTCTGAGTCATTTCCCATTAGAAGGATACAATATAATAAATACCTAATAAAACAACCATAGATGCATGAACCATGAAAGATTTGTGGGTCAGCCATTTACGTTGTTGGTAAAATGTTTTTGCCATCAGCACAGCACCAACATGCAACAACGTCCTTGCCTTTGGCATTGGTACTCAATTGCAGATAATTTGAATGACAAGTCTAGTAAGCGTACTACAGGAATTACTACAGAGTCATATACCTCAGAGTGTGTGTGAGCTCCGCTCTGCCCAGCACCCAGCATGCCTCTATCTAAATGGACTACAAGTACAAACATGCGAATAAAAATGAAAAACACACCTCCATTAAAAGATTCTCCTATGTATCATGTATTATTCTGTTCCTGTCTCAGCTCCAGTCCGGACCACATCGGCATCCCCTCCCCGTCTGCTCATTTTTTCTTCAGCATGGCAAAATTGACAATTGCTCAGACCCTCACTCCGAAAGGATTAGCCTCTTTTGTGTTCCTAAGCATCCTGTCGATCTATCTTCCCCTTCTTGTATTACCTCTGGTGTTCCTGCTCACAGCGCTGATCTGTTCGGGAAGGGAGAATTACGGGACATTGGAGTCGTGCGGGATTCCCGTAGTGAAGCCGACTTTGTTCCTCGGGAGTGAGCCCAAATACCACAAAACTGTGCTACATCTTGAGGATATCCAGCGATTCAAAGAGTTTGGAGGGATTTGGGGTGTAAGAAAGAACTGGAACGGGATACAAACCAATAATAATAATTCTAAAGACATTTTAAAATTAAATTTCTACTAATTTTCTGGCTACACCTATGTATAGTCATACGTGGGGAAAACTCCTCAAGTATATGTTGCGGATCCGGAACTGATTCGCCGCATAACCGTCAAGGACTTTGACCACTTTGGAGATAGACCGCAGGTGGATTTGGGAAATGTGATAATGAAGGACGCAGTCGGTTTCTTAACAGGTCAAGTCAGTCATCATGTGATTCAAGGAGAAACTTAATTGCGACATGTGTGTGTTTAAAAGTGTTCCCAAAGGTTGCCCATTCTCATTAGACATACTCGAATTATATTATTATGGTTGCAGGTGCAAAATGGAAAACAGTTCGTGACTATTTAAGCCCCCTTTTCACAACTTCGAAGTTGAAGCATATGGGGGAGGTGATGGGGGCGAGTGCAACAGAATTTGTGGAGGATCTGAAGGCCGAGTGCGACCAGAGGGGAAGGCTGAAACTTGACACTAGATTGTAAGCAAGGGTGT
>JAANSN010006360.1:0-10660 GCA_036850665.1 Dicranocentrus wangi | reverse complement strand
CACGGGAATGAGAATAAGAAACGAGATTCTAGACCCCCCAGTAGCCCCAATTAAAATATATTTTACTACCCTCCTACGAATTCCATTGCCCGTCCTGGGACGGGCCCGATCAGCCTCGTATACATATATTATAACACCAGTCCTTCTTAGTCATTCATAAATTTGATTTATTCGGCACTGAATTTCTAATTTTTGGTTAGCTCTTAAAAGGTTGTATTTGTGTCCTAGAGCTAGAGTTTAATTGTTAAACTATGCAAAGCTTGACTACATGTTTTCGCAAATTGCGTATACATTTTTGGGAACTCAAGCTAAGTAATGACAATTTAACTTGGAACGTGGTCTAACATAAGTAAAGCCTAGAGGCCAGCATGTATGTTAAGTTGTATTCTTATTACGATGCTTAATTATATATTACACTTAGTTTATATATCACATTAACTGATTTTTAATTTACACATAGGTGTGGTTCCTTGTATGTGCGATAGTAAATAAAATTTAATGACGGGAAATAGAATAACGCCGCCATTGTGCTGCGAATATGATCAAGTGACCTTCACAAGATTACAACTAGCCTTGCTCATTCCAAACAAGATAAGACTTTAGTGCTAGTCGTTAATTTCCCATTCTTTTGTTAATAAGCTCAGGTATGGTTTTTTGTCAAACCTGTGGTGTCCTTTGCAGCTTCATACAATACCATGATGAATGTTCCAATTATTCCAAGATACTGCAAATCATTTCAAATTAAGCATATTATTACATTTTTTGAATAAAATATACTTCGAGTAAAATTCAGTACAGAACAACTTCGTTGATAATTCAATTATCACCATTAAGTGAATTCATTTTTTAAGTTATTGCGCAAAACACTACGTACGATCGCAAATTAAAACTTACGGTAAACAGAAAACGAAAGTTGAGCACGACCAATCCTCGGTAGCCAATTCCTAGTGATTTTCTAAACAACTTGTGAAATAATGCGGTTGCCGCTACTCCGTCTCTGGGCAACTCATTTCTATTCTCCGGATTAGTAAATTCTTCCTCAAGTTCATCAATCTACAATTAAAGTATTTAATGCTTTCTGAATCTGAATCTTAAGTTTTTACGCTCACTCGCGTGTAACATCATAACGTAAATAAATTATATTGCAATTTACCAGCATGCTACTTGCACTAGCAATTAGATATGAAGTCAAATCGACAGTGGTTATCATCGCGAAAGTTAGAGCTGCAATGTTTCTGTCGATGATTGCCATTTTCAGGGAGACCGGTAAGCCGAATGCAACATTTACCAGTTGAAGTGCCAGAGTTAGTCCTACATATTTTGAAAGGTTTTGTGACAATTCCGTTAGTAAGTCGTGTTTTGTTGTCAGTTGATAGGGTCCGATTGAAGCAAATCTTTCGTCACAAGTTGCATACCAGGCAGGAATGACAAGAGTGATAGAGCAAGCTAACAATACAAGTACCAAAATCTGACCAAACAAGCTTTCACAAGTGAATGTCAAGAATCCCAGCAAACCCAATACGATTTCGGAATACGGAACATCAGATACATTTAAAAATACGGTGTCGCTGCATTCATCCACATCCTGCCACAGATACGTTTGTCTAGATAAGCAAGCAAATGCTTGCAAGACGGTAGCGGGTGATAGATCCAATTCACCGGAGTATCTGTACATATGAATCGCTACGTCAATGAAAATGGCGATGAGAATGTAGCAGTATAACAAGAAACATGTAATCAGTCCTATCTGTAAATATTTAAACAGTTTATATCAATATAATTAGCATACGGTATAAAGGATAAAACTTTAGCGCTATATGCAAAATATTAGGTAGGTACGTATACGGGAAGGTTTTTATTTGACCATTGAGGAGAGGATTTCAATTCCTGATAACTAGATTGGTTTACTCACTTGAGGCGAAATGTTGTTTGTTATTTTACGCACTACTGATATCCTATCTTACCCTGGTCTGAATGAAGATTTGCGCATTATTGGTATGTAATTTACCTAAGATGTTAGAAAGAAGGTATATTTCAAATAATGTCTAACGGAGTGAAAAACAAAGGGGACAAATTGACTACCCTGTGAACATGTACCTATTTGATTCGTCGATTCGATTAGTATCTGTAGTTGAAATACGTTTGGTCATGTAAAAACCCTTATGTCTGCAAGGACAAGCATAAGCATACTAGGTTCATGTTAATACTTTTACCTTTTTGGAATGTAGGTGTGGCAAATTGTTGTTGTTTTTCATTTTGAAAGCCCGATGAATCTGTAATAGTTTGTCAGAGCTGCCGGCTACAGTTTTCATAAACACCAGTTTAGCTAATACAGTAACAATTACCGTCGCCATTCTCATATATTCGAATGGGTCTGGTCGGTCAAAGTGCATGGTTTTTAAGAATAATGCAAGTCTTCTGACGAGTCCGGCTATAACTAATGTCATCTGAAGTATCCAAAAAATCTGCATAGAATAAGTCAGTGGGATTCATTTCTTTATCCTGTTTGGAAGTCTTAAATTAATATGTAATGCCTTACCTTTTGTAGAGTGTACGACTTGATAGCGTATTTTCCGTCGTCGTCCAATTCCAAGCGATATGGCACACTGCATGTTGAAAATGCAACAGTGTTGTGCGCCTGCAAAACTGACCAATCGAAGACTGACTCCAGGCATGTGATCGTATTCTGACAGTGTGTGGAAACACAGCACCTGATATTCTGACAGCAGACTCCAAATCGTTGTAAGCATCCCCTGCCGTCAATTTCAACCTGATGAGATTGTTCTCTCGTATCCGCGCCGTGGCTGACATTCGAAAAAGCACCGTTATCGGCATCTGGATTTCTAGAATTGTCACGCTGCACGAAAATATTCTCCCTGCTCATGGGTAATAATTCTATAACATTGTTGCTACCTTTAAACGCTGAGCTTATATACTGCAAGCTTTCATTACACCAATCTCCAATTCGTCGAGAACATGCTAACGCTTGTGTAGGGTCAAGGCATCCCCTGCTTTCTCCATATACTAATAACTCTTGGCTTCCACGCGGTGGCGAATGAATTTCTAAAGAACTCTCATGATGAGGGTGTGTATTTTCTGTTAATAAATTATCATGTGTGATGGAAACGTCGTCGTCAGGCGTCGCATTAGTGCGTACTTCTTTATCGGCACTTTGTGCAAAACTGGCTCTTAGCAATACATTATGGGATTTCCTTGTAAAGCAACCTTTGATTGTGGAATAATACTCTGACACATGACTAGTGAGCCACGCTTTGACATTTGTTTCAGAATTGGCCCGGTCAGTTGTTGTATCTGATGACGGGATCGGATTTATAACTATAACTGATAGAGAAGAAGCTACACTATCTTCTCCAGACAAATATTCGGGAACCTCAATAATGTTGTTTATATCCAAGTCCCCTAAATTTGTGTCAGCGAAGTTTCTCCCATTTGAACTCATGATTATTTAGTAAATTAGAACAACAAATCACTAAAATTGCAAAATGTGCATTCTTAAATGAAATCTGATCCAATTTCTCATTTGTCTAGGAGAAATCTCGTTTGTGTAATAGTTGGTTAACTCACAAGCCGTCGTCCGCGTCAGATAACAAGCTTTCACTTCACAATGATAAGTTGTAAATAGCAATATATCCCAGCAATTCCTGTTACGGAGTTTAGCAAATAAGGCTGAATACCTATGTGAAAGGAATGCCACGTGCACGCAACAAGTGCTGTTTGAATTGGTAAGTGAAGCAATTCCAGAGTCTTGACGTCCTAGATATTATTATCATAAAACCAAGTTTACATGTATGATCACAGTTGACATGTATGAGTCATTCAACGATTTTCAGGTAAAGACAAAGAAAGTGTAACGAAATATGAAAAGAAATATCGCATTTACATACCAATGTCACACAGTCCTGTTCCCGTCTCATCGGATAAATTCGGATAACAATTCGTGTCAGTTTTGAATGGGGGAGAGGACGAATGACAATGCATCGTGTGTTTTATTCATGGGATTTTATGGCTCATTCCAGGAGCTCAATACGTCATCCCAAGTGATTTTTTTCATATTTTGTATATCGTGATCAATTGTTTACTTAAGTAGGCACTATAAGGACAACGTTTTGGTGCAATGTAGGTTACCACTCCTAACGCGAATATCCAGTTCGTCATTGCCAATGTCACGATATTTCCTTTTTTTCAATACTGTACTGTACGCCAACTGACTGACTATTAACAATTACGTGCTAAACTCACTTTTTTTAATAAAAGCTAACTGTACAAGTAAGATTAACTACTAACCGTGAAGAATATTTACGGGACGCTTTCCTTGCCACTCTAGGGGAATTATGAGTGCCGAAACTCTCACTGCCTTTGGAATCAGGGGTTACGGATGAGCTATCTATGATTTTTTCGACATTGGTAACAACTACGCCACTTGGTTTAGTGATAAGCAAATTCTCACCCTACTCTAGCATTCCGTTACACGGGGAAAGTGACCTTGACGGCTAGGATGAACTTCGAAACTTTAAAGTTGGCTGCAATCTTGCGTCTTTGGGAAGAGGTACAAGGACTGTAATCTTGGTGCACTGCTCTAAAATCATTGAGATCTGATCGGTGTCCTAATCCGTTAAAAGTATATCACCGTAGTGTCTCTTTACGTTGGAATTCATTGTGATTCTTAGCATGTTTATGTGAGAAGGTTTGAGCTAATTAACCTACTTTCTCTTTATAAGGTGTGAACTTATCAACTTCCCAAACAGAATTCCTTGATCCTAGGTTTGATGCTCCTGTACAAATGCTGGAAAACTTCACATGACGCAACACTTCCTTCCTACGGCTACTTCCTTCTAAAACTGACGACGAACTAATACAGCTAGTTCCGAATCCACATAAAAGTAATGTTCATTTGGGTTTATTTGTTAGCAAAAATAATAAGACATGGTTATATATGTGTAATTTCAAGTGTGTTACAAAACACAAAAAGGAAGTGCAATACAGTTACTTAGTTTACATGAGCCAGTTATGTTCTACAATCCAGCAATGCATTCCAGTTTACTTAAGTAACATTTTTAAGAAGTGGTCATATTTATTCCTTTTGGTAGGTTACTGAAGAAAGTGGGGAATCAACTCGCCCCCTTTCCATATTTTTCGAGTGGTATGTGCAATGACAATGCTGATAGTTTCCCCCAAAAATACATTCGAAGGATTCTAGTCACGAGAGTATGTTACATCCTTTAATATACTTTTTTTGTAAATTCGAATTTCACAATGAAATGTTTGCGTGTTCAAATAAGCAGTATTGGAATTTGTTTAGCATAACTGGTATTCTGTGTTTTTGACTCGGTATAAAATGACACGCTTACGATGTTTATGATACATTTAAATGTAATAATGTACAACAGTGTAGCAATAAAGTTGCTTTGTAGTTAATGGAACACATGATGCATTTAATGCACATCCTTTGGGTAAAATTTCACGAAGCACCCACATAAATCACCTTGAAATGTTTTGACCTTTGTATATATGAATATTTGCCACCACTACTGCATTAAACTATTGTTTCAAAACTCGTCTGTGGATAATTTATTATCAATTGGATACAAATTATTGTATATGGATGGATTAATACAGATAGACGTATGCGTCATTACAAGAAATGATGCCAATATTGGCATTGGCATTAGCATTACCTGTCTTTGGATTGCGGACCTGCTATTGTGTAGTATCAGTGTAGTATTTAGTATTGATGGGCGAAAAATGTATTTTGCATGCATGCAGTAACTACCAGTCAGCAAAGTTGCAAGAAAGCAAGCGAATAAAAACCGAACGAAGACTCATCGCCACGTATGACGTTGTACTTTGTTTCTCTCCGCAGCATGCAGCAGCCGCTTTACAATAAAAGTAGTATACAATACATATTATGGCATTTATGCTTAATTTCAAATATATCACAAAACACCTGAAGGCATGTATTACATTTAATTTATATATCAGTTCAGTTCAATAGCACAGTGTCCAAGTGTCCAGCAATGCATTCCAGTTCCAGTTTATTCAAAATGATCTAATTATCGAGTGGTCAATATTAACTGTGTGGTTACTGGAGTAAAAGTCGGAACGGAAGTAGTCTGTCATTTTCTTCTCCCTTTCTCCCCAAAAAAAATGCATTCGAATGACTCGACTAGTCACGAGAGTATGTTGCATGATCGCTCCAAGTTTGAACGAACTCGAATTTCACAATGTACCCTTGTTAAAATAGGCAGCATATTACAATTTGTAGGGCAAAACTGATACTCCTTGATTTTACGTGGTATGCGACATATGGTGCTTATAATATTTTTAAATTATAAAAATTTAATAAGCCAATATGGCTTTCGTGCTCGTGGCTGCCTTTGGATGGCTCAGATGGCTGGCAGACATACATTCACAATAATCAGACTTGGAGAAAGTATACTCCAATGAATGAACAGGAATCTGGGGTTAATGAAGGGAAAGATATTGTGGTTTTCGAAAGGTGGCTAGAAGTTTTACCATCCCATGAAGTGTACTTTTGTAGGAGCAATTATGCTTTAACCAAAATGACTCCTCTGATATTTTCTGGGATTTTGTTGTCCAATTGTCACTTTAATGCTTTATTATTAATTCCTGGTGTTTTATCTAAATAAAGTTTTAAATTAAACTAATTTATAATTACCAAACGAGTAGTCTACTACTTTTAACATATTTTAAAGTCACACAAATCCGAATCCTTTTTTATAATTTATTTTTGTCTCCCCAAAAGCAACAAGTCAACTGTTTGATCAATCACAACTTCCTCCATATTTAACGGAGTAATCTTTTCCATAAAGTTGGTCCCTCCAACGTTGATTCGGAGGATCCGACAAGAACGGAAGTACCGCTTGAACCACTTGTCCATCATCACTTTTGTATTCCCTCGAATAGGTTCCCGAGTTTGGGTTGCCTTTTGGTACACCTCGCCCAGCCGACCGCACACAAATATAATGCAGGAGGAGCATGCCATCGAATCCCAGAGAAAAATTAGATTCAGTCCGATTTGGGGATCGTATCCTGGAGTTCCCACGTTCCTTACAAAGGTGATGCTGTTGAACAAACAGACCGTTTCGATAACCATTAGGCAAACCACCATCACGGTGAGCATGGCTCCAGAGTAGAGATCTCGGTATTGAGCTGACATCACTTGCTGTTCCCGATACGCCATAGCTTCTTCCCTGATTTTGGAGGGTGCACTCAGGTGAGACATCTTCCTGGAAAATTTTAAGAAAATGGACATTGAGAGAAACAGTTCATTATTGTTCATATGACTAAACAAAAGTCAGAGCTTACAATCCATATTGCTCCACAAATACACTCAAGCAATGCCCCTGGAGCAATAATGCCATTACGACTAGAAAGCAAAATCCGTTCATTAGCAGGTTCCAGTTTAGCCAGGCCATCAACGAAATCCCAATCTTCACCGCCATTTCCCATAACGTCCACCTGGGAGGTAAAGCAATCCCCAAATGTCCCACCTCACACTGGTCAGATAGCCAGTAGCCCAGATAAACCGGGAAGCAAGGATTCCGGAGAATATCGAAAAGTAAAAATGTCGGCAACAGGATTCCCGTCAGAGAGGTCAGTTTAGCAACCATTTTGGAGACAAGTATTGTGGTCTTGGAGGCCACACAAGTTCCACCTGAAATAAAAAATGTTATCAACTATATAAAGATATTCGAAAAGAATGTCTAGTTTTATTTTATAGTTAAAACAATATATTAGTATGTCACCAGAGATCCGTCGCTTCTCGTATTCCAACATGCTGTTCAGCAAGTTGACAATCGCTTCCGGTTCCTTACCACTCACATGGCAGGTAGAATACACGGTGAAATATCCAAATGTGAACATGACTGCATGAGTTTTTGCAAACAGTTGCAGGCCACTCCAAGCATGGATTAGTTGAAAGAGTAAAAGCAATTTGTAAATCAGTGCTATTTTGAGACGCGAATTGAAAAGTTTAACTTTCCATTGGGATTTTACTTCCAATTTTTGTTCGGTCGGGTTCCACTTGAAGGGAACACCACCAAAGTAGGCCAGCCCATGGAGACAGGTAACAAGCTGGGACAAAAGACCTGTGGAAATCAACATGATTCTTATTTTATTTTTATGTAATGTGGTGGAGGTGGTTGATGGTGGTACATGATGGTTGGTGGATTTGCGAAAGAGAAATGCTCGCAAGACTAATTATTAAAACCTGGTGAAATGCTTGATTTTTCTCCTCATTTCCTCAGTTTCATAATATGTCAGTAGTGTCAGTTTTCTAATCAAAAGCATTCCAATATTTATGTATTGATCAAGGATTACTGCGACTAATGAGAAATTGACAAATGTAAAGGCTTTATGCAGGTTATATACTCCCTTAACGTCATGCTGAAAGTTTTGAATATGACTGGTGTCAACTTCAGTTTCATAAAATATTTAGCAGTGCCACAGAGGAGTTGGGGATAAGTACTTATCTGCATTTATTTGGCATTGACGGAATCAACATCAAAAATATCTGGTGTGCTACCTCCTTTTACGTTTCAGACGTCAATATTCAAACATGGAAATACCAAGCATACCGAAATATTAGAAATATTACATGAACTAACTAAAGTCATTCATAGTCATATACATGTCCCAAAATTTCTAGCGAGTTTGCCTTAATAAAATAATAGCTGCCATATTGGTTAAACCTCCTTGAATTCAGCGAGGAAAAAATGTGAGTAATGCAGAGCATAAAAAATGTACGTGTGGGTTTCGTTCGTGCCTTGTTATATCTTCGACACCAAAAAGTCCGGAAACAAAATCACCTATGCTAAACCAGTCCATGCCTTTTATTCACGATTTTTACGTGATTTTTCAACAACAACTTGCCTCTGTAAGGATTTTGGGTTGTTGTTGCCATATTGTATTATTAATGGGATGCTTACGTGCATTCACGTCACGCTGCATTAATTTAGGCTTACCTTGTACATATTTGTTTTAGTCGTTAACATCGATCCCATCAGTTTAATTAGGTTTTGCTGTCATCATAATCTGACTCCTTTGGTTGGTGGTTACTAACCGAGGGTATCCTCCTTTGCAGGAGTAAGTTTTTTCTACAAAAAAAATGTTCTGGCTCAAATGCGTTGTTCAATGCACAGGTTCCTTCCTGCCAAGAAAGGTGTCAGGTCTACACAATTTATAAATACCGTAAATTCTAAATTAGTGCACCCGCGCTGTATTTGCAATCTTAGTGTCGCCCCCGCGCCTTATTGTAGACCCGCGAAGTATTGTAGATCCGCAAATGCTATATGTTATACCCGAGGTGTATTTGCAACCTTACTTTCGACCCCGCGCTTTATTGTAGACCCGCGCAGTATTATAGATCCGCGTTTAAATTTAGAATTTACGTACCTAAAAATGTTGTGATTGCTGACATGAGAATTTATGTATTTTGTTTTCAGTAAATACCTAGTAGTAAGCCGGCAGAAGGGTTAGATGCAAATGTGTTATATATATATATGTTCGTGTGTCCATCCTAGGCTAACATGAACATTAAGGCACGCATAGGCTCTTGTTGGTCTAGGTCCATCTTACATTCCAATCCAATCATTTACATTACATTGATTCTGTGGCCGCAAAATTCATAAACAATGTGGAAATCAGATTAGTTTTGCCTTATTCAAATCCAATGCTTTCACTCAGTCCAGAATCCCACATATATACATAGTCTGCTCCAGCAATCAGCCCAAAACGGAGGAGCCAAAGAATCCTGTCTTCTCAAATTATATAATATTATGGTTTCTGTGATCATTTTTTGTTGTCTCCTATGGTGAAAGTCTTGCTCATCATCATATTCTGAAAGCTTTCCAGCTGTAGTAGTTCCAGCTCCAGTGGAGGAGAGCATGTCGGACGGAACCGAACTTTCTCCGAGCCCTTTCCCTTCGGTCTTTCCGGATAATATATATTGCATTGCATGTGGTCCATATCATGATCTTTTTTTTTATGCCTTGACCCACTTTGAGGACAACATGTAGACGGAGAGGAGTCCGATTCTGGAGATCTTATATACCAGGTTATTCAACTCTTCATTCTCGCATCAACCAGGAAGGATATCTGTAAGAAACCTGACAATGGAATCAATCATAATTTGAGAATATCCAAAAAAAAAAACAATCACGAAATCAGTATTATTTGTTTTTCTCTACAATTCTTGCAAATTGCAGTACTTCCCAAATTTTTACAAAGTAGCCTCACTCTATAATTCTGCAAGATGTTGGAACTGGATGCTGAGAAGCCGGTCCTGGTAAATCCCATTACGGTGGATAAATGGTCTGGTTTCCAAACGGTACCACAAATAATATGAAATATTAAATTTATATATTTATTAGACTGCTTAGCCTATTTACCAGTAGTTCACACGCGATCGTAATTTGAAATCAACCATTAATCAAATACATATCTGTGTTTAGGCGCACGGATGTGGCTGCTGTTTATTCGCAATTGTCATTTTGACCGCGATGGCCGTATGCTCTGCAGGATTTTGGAAGTTTATTTATTTAGCCTATTTTGCTGGGGAGGAGCCAAAACCGACCAAGCCAGATCCTATAAAGTTTTTAAAGGAATTGGAGGAATCGTT
>JAANSN010006359.1:0-10663 GCA_036850665.1 Dicranocentrus wangi | reverse complement strand
CTGCCCTAGTAAGATTATGCTTTTCCCCAAAACGGCAGTGCTCACAAACCGGAGGAGGAGGGGAGAGAAGCCAGGAATTTCAAAGGAATATGGAAATACACATCATAACCCCTATAAAGATTTACTTAGTAATATGCCAAATAAACGCTTTTTCCTATTTATTTTTTATTGTATTTGAATTGAGTGGAAATAGGACAAATCTTGTGTCTTTTTAATATGAAATGTACATGCACTGCACAGCTAAACACCATGCATTTCCTCATAATATTTGTGTAAACAAAGACCACAGCTCCAAGTACATAAGATCATAAGGTGTTGCTTGAATTGAACTCAATTATATCACATCCAGGTTGTTTTTACAACTGAAGATACTAACCATAGAACCTTGCTCGTGTACCCCAGTCAAATGCCGTATCAAGGTAATAAAGTTGCTTCTCAGCAGGAGGAAATCCGTGTTGCAGTGGTACCAGACGAGACGTGCTTTTCCGACGGTGCCATATCCCATTTCAATGTGTTTAAATTCAATATAATACGAAGACGACGACTTGACAGCCTTTTTATGTTTAAATGGATTACGAGGATGGCGTGTGCAAAAACTTAAATCTTCAATAATTCCGCAGTTTAATCATTAAAACCTCATTTTTACGATGTGATTCAAATAGTTTGTAATAGCATTTTGACAAATATTCTCAACCTCTTCCTGGCTGCTGATCCTTGGTCTTCTTTTTCTCCTCAAACCACTCCTTAGTGCCTCCGATACTCCCGGCTATCTAATAAATTTAACACTTTAACATATGAACAAAGTGAGAAGATGGAAGGCGTGCGTGCCACAAACCATTTATTTATATTATATGGCATCTGAAATTAGTTAAGTACGAAATTTTACTTACCATGCAAGCCAGAAATATCTGGATGCAAATAAGGGCCCAGTAAACCAATTTCGTGGTGATTAAATGTTGCTGTTTAGAGTTGATCACAATTTAAACTTGGTTTAGATACGCTGTTGACGAGGAATTGCTGGAGGAATTTACAGTTTAGCAGGAGTCGATTCCAAGCATCTAGGACGCTATACGTTTATATTATACCTACCTAAGCGAACGCGACTATACAACATCAAATATTAACTCTGCACACTAAATATACATTGAGCATTTACAATAATTGAATCGTCCATTCTCTCAACTCAACACTATAATTAACCATTCAACACGTAAGTAAGCTTCAAGTCAAGGTTAGTCAGTCTTCCTTAGTCTAGAATAGAATGAAATGAATCTTAGCCCAAAATCATAATTACAACAAGGATTACAATTACCTAATAAAACCAGAAGAACAACACAGGAATGCTATGTTGTGTGAATGCTTTCCATTAAATATGCAGTTTTAGTAAAAAGAGTCGTTCAAATGTAGCAAATCGTTGCATGTCTTATTTTGGGATTTTTGCACATTTTTAAATTATTCCTTATGGCTAATCTGGTTGGCCAAAGCATTTTTTTGTGTTACAATCCTATGTGGTTTAAATATGTACGAGAGTGTCATCAGTCATCACGTATTAAAAGGGGGGTCGAGTCCAGCAACATGCTCCACCACTACGGCGGCGGCACAGCAATTGCATTTCAATGTCAAAGTTCAATCGAATACAAGAAGACCTGGCTGTATTTTGAGCTAGTAGGTTACGCCCGCTGTTTAATCATTAAACGCTTATGTATACGCACGTCGTGATTCAAATAATTTGCAATTGGTATTAATTTATTATTTCGGTTGGTATGATTCGAAAGTGGTTTAATTTAATACGATTTTATTAGTTTTATTATTTTATTAATATTAGAAACATTCTAAGTAAATTTTACTTTGCTTGCACTCAACCTCGCGCTGGCTGCTGATCTTTGTTCTTCTTTTTCTCCGCAAATCGCTCCGCTGTACCCCCGACTATCCCGGCTACCTAATAAATTAAACACACACACGAACAAAATGTCTTATGAATCTTGAAAACAACTGGTACATTTGAATATTCAATAAGATTTTACTTACCATGCAAGCCAGTAGAAGCACAATGCAAATGTGGACTAAATATAATTTCATGGTGAGTATATATCTTGCTTATTAATTAATTATTGATCACAATTTAGACTAATTTTAGATTTAGTGAGAAATAGGAGGAATTTACAGTTTAGCGTGAGCTGATTGTCAACAACAACAACTATCAAGCTATATTTTTATACGTGACACGTGAATATCTGTGCAACATTAAACATGCATATTAAATCTACACCAAGCGTTGCTTACAATGATTGCATATTATCATTTATGCTTCCGACACTAATTAAAAGTTGAGCACGTAATTAAGACTAAAGTCATCATGGCTAGGAAACAATACAACATCATATACAGTAGATAATTTGAAGCACAATTATTAACCTTGAACGCAGTTACACTGGCACCCTTTCTCACTTTTAACCGCTTCAGCCACAAACATGAAATAGGAAGTAGCAATTCCACAGAACTGCAACACAAACAACACACGACGACAACATGAAAATGGACAGAGACGAACGTATAGAAACTTATGGATATTAATAAGCCGGATATTGACCTAAAGATAATGAATAACGAGAAGACTGTAAAAGTCTTATAGATAACTTTCGTTCCGGGCACAATGATATGTTGTGCCATGTCAAGTCACGTTATGTCATGTCATAGTCATGTTATGTCATGTCAAGTCATGTTACGTCATGTCAAGTCATGTTGTCACGTCAAGTCATTTTATGTTGTTCAAATAGCTGTCGATTGATACCCAACTTGATCTGCATGAAACATTCGAAAATTTGAAATCGTCCTACCGTTAAAAACGTTACGTAGTATTTCAAACTATTATCACCGTGATGATCAGTGTTCAAATACCTGTCGAATGACGTATTACATTATATATGATGCCATAAGAAAAAAATTAAGTAGTAACGGTTTTTAACGGTCTTGCCGTTGATGAAAATGGCTGAAAAACGAACTCGTCTTAGATAAAGTACTAGTGATGCCAGTAGTGAAAGCATTTTTCGAAAATCTTGAATACTGTGGCTGCTAGAGTCATCACAGGCAGAATAACAGACAGACGGACAGACAGACAGACAGACGGGATAGCAATAATGAAAGTTCTAACGAAAGTTAATAATGAATACGTATATAAGTATATTCAGGGTTTTCCTTACACTCGCTACAAAGCGGGTATCCATGTAGAATATGCTCGTCCCAATTCCCAGTGGCATGACACCGTCAGCCTGTATTTGCAAAAGGGACGCTTCCACTCCGAGTGCGTCACGAGCAGGTTTAGAGCTCAGCCAGCAGTCAAATTTGTCCTTCTGACATACAAACAACAGAGAGTAATGATTTTTACTAAAAATCGTTATTCTTGATAATCTAATAATATGTACGTGTGCACATCTTTAAAAGCATGTTATAGATTACATGGTCTGATATTCCAAGGGCAAAGTAGAAGGTGAATCCAATTCGAAGAATTGTAGGGGCCCAGAAAATTAGACCGAGTGTATCCCGCCGGATGGTGGAATGCAAGAAGCTGGACATCATCACTACATTTGCGGAAATCAAACTAGGTTGAATGAAATGCAGAATAGCATTGTTAATTTGATGCGAGAGATCACACAGGATTTCATGTTCCTTGAGCAAACTGTGAGCTTCTTCCTTCCATCTATCATTTTGGTCTCCACCCGTCTTGTGGCCATGCAATTGCAATCTTGCCTGTTGCTTCCTGGCAGCCATCCAGATGGTGAAGGTGGAAAGGAGAATGACATCTTGTGAGCAGAATATGATGACTTGACTACTAATGCTGAATATTATTCCTAAGGTGCCCAACATGACCACTTTGGTCACGTCGTCGTCCTCGGTGGATGAGTGATTCGTGCTGCCACTGCTTAATGTGATATTGTTGTACATATCCGTCGATAGCATAAGCTGAATATTATCATAGTGCTCCAAAAGTACGCCATAAAATGACCAATCGCTCAAATCCAGTAGTGTATCTACCCCAACGAGTGAAAATATGACTGGAATAACAATAGCCAATGTTCGCACAATGACCACAGCATACGTTCCCTGTGCAAAACACGAAAAACTGTAGTTTATCTACATAAATGCTATTTTTTCGGCATAACAATAGCTTGAATAATTTTTTACCCAGCTTGAATTCATCTCTGGCGATAATGTGGACAGGCCCATGTTTTGTAGAAAGGTTGAAATTGTTGTGCAGTTCCCCCAAACCAGTTGAATGTGACGACATTGCAGAACGCACAAGAGAAGTCGATATCCAATTGAAACATACCAGAAAAGATTGCCATGAGTACTGTCATCTTCAACTGCATCTAATTCTGAAATCTTCCTGTAGTAGCTGATTTTTATTAGGGCGTCGAAAAACGCAAACATGTGCCACGTCATAAAGAACACCTTGAGATCAACCAATAAAGGTGGGATTTTAATGTCAACTTGTTACCTTTAATTAGAATGCGGAAGTTGGATTAAAAATTAGCGATTACCTTCCTGAGGGTGCTAGGGACACCATTAGAATTTGCCGAGAGACTGATCGGGAAAAGACCAATGTAAGAATCGTATTTAAAGCACGTCTCTAAAATCGAAGGACATTGCATCTCTAGCGGTGGTGGGGGTGGTGTATACGGAATTACTGTATGACTCTCCTCGTCCTCTTGCTGGACTGCTGAATTGAAATCCGACGTTTCTAGGGCCACTCGTGCAGGCAAATTACAACGGGATGCTTGCGGATCCATATCAGTCATTGGGGTTGTAGGCATAACCTCCTGTGGTGGTCGTAAACTGGAATTACGCTGAAAGACTTTGGCCGACATCGTTTTGATATTTGATACAATAAAATTATATATATAATTTGCTAAGTTTATTTGCAATGTGAATATGAATGAGCAATTGGTGATGATGACGATGAGAGTGGCACAGTGCAATAGTTGTAGAATTATGAAGGTGTCAACCCCCTAGTTGTGTTCCAGTAGTTAATAAGATTACACAATTCGATTTAAGTTTAGTTCAATGCAATGGGTCAATGGAAAAAACCTGACCAAAAAGATGATACCGGAACAAGACAACAGTTGTAGGCAGACTGCCAGTGGAAAGGGGAAGAAAAGGACACGGGAAGAAAGCTAGGTAGTAAAAACTTATATTACGTATTGAGTTGCAATGTACAATTCACATTTTATCTGGACTACAATATGAAGACAATATGAAACAACGACATTACAATATGAAAAAGAATATGACTAACGAAACCGGAAGGTTATTTCTTGGGTATGGGGTAAAAGCAGGATAGGAATACACTTTTATTCCTATCCTAACTACCAAATAATATATAGTTCTCATTTTGGTCATATTACGCACATCGGATTTTTCTTCTTATATAAAAAGGAACGTCATTACACATCAACTTGTTTAACCGTACCAGTTCAGTAAAGCATAATAAATAAGTGGATACTATGAAATTGCACTTCACACAATGTTCGGGATGAAAACCGTACAAAATGCACAACATTACGTACATTTCCAATATTATGTATTATGAACGCCAGAAGCCCATAGTTCACATTGGAAATAGGATGGTTGGTTGTACGATATAGATATAGAAGCAAAATACAGGAGAATTAAAATCCCTTGGGACTCAGTTTCCTTCGTGAAATTTCTTAACGTAACAAACCCGTCGTCCTGCCCTAGTAAGATTATGCTTTTTCCCAAAACGGCAGTGCTCACAAACCGGAGAAACTGACTGCTCATTGAGTGCGGATTTCCTATTTATTTATTATATTTGAAGTGGAAATAGGACAAGTCTTGTGTCTTTTTAATGTGAAATGTACATGCACTACTGCACTCATGATTGTTGTGTGAACAAAGACCACAGCTCCAAGAACATGTGAACTTACAATTTGATTATTTGGTTGGTGGAAATCCGCATGCCGCAATCAAATCGTTTAATTTGCTTGAGCAGTAAGTCGTTGGCCCAAAAATTATAATTGGGACCAATGAAACTGATTTGTGAAGCCATTAATTATTCCGGAAATTAAATTAAACTAATTAAATTAATTAAACCATAACAAAATTCCACACTCAAACAGTTGAGTTGAGTTCTCAAACAATCAGTACGTCATTTTATCTAATCCTTTAAATTGAAATATTATATGCTGCCAGGTTTTGCACCAGTGGAATTTACGCGTTTCCGTGGCCGTCGAGTCAGCTCTTATGGAGCCTACATTAAACCAATTTGGGGGAACAACCGACCAAGTCTCAAGATTTTTTTATGATTCATGGTGAGTATTGTGCTTAAGGTTGATCACAATTTAATGAAACTATTGGTTTGCTAGATAGATATTATGTTTAGCGAGGAAAAGAAGTTTCAGCTTAGCATGAGCTGATGATTACTAGCAACTAACAACCTACACTTTTGTATCGCGATTATTCAACATAAAGATACACACATACATGGCATCTACTAGCATTTTTTTACAATCCCTAATTACATCATAAACCTGCCGACAACATACTAATTAAAAGTTTTTAACATAAGTACTTAAGAAGGTGCTAGTCAAGGTTAGGAGAAAACAATATGGAGTGCAGAAGCATGCTATAGATATCACTATAGCGCTATAGCTAGCCTTGAACCTGAACGCAGTTACACTGGCACGCTTTCCCATCCGCCGCCTCAGTCTCAAACATAAAATAGGAAATGGCGATCCCGCAGAACTACAATATAAAGACAGCGACAATACAATAAAAACGGACAAGTAAATATTCAATATTATTATTAGGCTAGGCTGTATATTGCATAAAAGATAAGGTAAGCATAAGATTAACTCGGGATTTCCTTCCTTACACTTGGAACAAAGCGGGTGTCCATCACTTTATATACCGAACACATCGTTGCTATGCTGCTGTGTGGTTATGTGCGTGCGTAGTCCAAAGTCCAAGTATCGGTTCCTTATATAAAACACGGTATGTACATGTCTGTACGCGTATGCCTTGCCAACTTTCCCTATATTTCCCCTATATTCCCTATATTTCAGCCTCTTCAAATAGGTATCTAACTAGTGCTCCGTCGGAGTAGAGCAGAGCCGAGTTAGAGCCAGAAAAAGCGAGCCGAGCCAGAGCCGAGCTTAGAGCTCTTGACTCAAGCAGAGCCGAGCCAGAGCCGGCTCCGAGCTTCCCTCAAAGCGCACAAATACATACACACGTATATTATGTGCACGTAAACAGATAGCAGCTGATATGAGTTGCTTCCCTCACAAAGGATGGGGTAACTTGCTGGAGTAGTGTGCAGTGTGCACGTTACTCTATAAGCTCTAGCTCTGATGTGAGCCTTTTCCTTATCGCGATAATATGCAAATAAGCATTTGGCCCTTTTCCTCGACCTTTTTTATCGCACAATTAGAGATAAGAAAGCTCAGAGCCGTGCCGAGCCGAGCAGAGCCGAGCCAGACAAAGCAGTCGAAATTCTTCGGAGCCGAGCTGGAGCCGTACAGAGCCGAGCCAGAGCTGGCTCCGAGCTTTGCCGGCTCCGACCGAGCACTATATCTAACAAAAGTAGGTATGTGCGAACGTGAGTGTGGATATGTATGTATGGATATGAATGAGGAAAGCATCAGAGGAAACAGGAAAGATTTTGGGGTGCCCGTATAACATTATGAGGTATAAGCATGTTATCCTCTTATGTGTGTTACGCGTATAAACCAGCTCTTTATATATTTTACTTGCTTGTTATGTATTGCTTATTAAGATGCAGCCTGGTACACAGCTATGGTTTTCCCCACGGAAACCTCCTTGCGGAGCAGCCCGCCGGTTTTCCCCCGATTTTGGTACGCAGCTCCCCGAGTTTCCAGGGAAAGTTCAGCATGGGTTTAAGATCTGGTTTAAGATTCCCCTAGACTTTCGGCTGGAGTCGTGCAAGAGGTGCTGTTCCCCGGGAAAAATTTCCATGGGGAAAATGGAGCTGTGTACCAGGCTTAAGTTAGAAACAAAACGTGTAGATTTTTTCTATCCTTTTCTCGCATAATATTATGTAGTCTCAAAAGATCTGTATAAAAAGCGAACATGTGTATAAATAAAAGGCGATAGGTATAAATACTCCCTATTAATTGGTGGGACGGGGCACGATGATACAACACGCTGATACGCGTTGGGCAAAGTGTGTAACGTGAGGTAAACATCAACGAGGCAATGTTAGACTGTGAACTGTGTGGTCGTCCCAATCCCCGTGGGTTTGAGCGTAGGGAACGGCTTGAGCGTGCCGAGCGAATGGCTACTGAAGCCAAATTAAAGGCACGCATAAATGAACTGGAAAAAATTTCGGCGACTAAATCTATGGAGTTGGAGGAAAAACTAGCTAAAATTAATGACTTACAAGCAATAGTCGATAGTCAAGAAAAGGAGATTGAGGTGGTCAGATACGAGGATTGGACTTAAGCAATGATTTTTACAACGGAGTGGAAAATGTGAAATTGGATAATGAAATTCGTGAGGAAATAAACAAGATGATTGAATAATTTTTATGCAGTTCTGTCATGCATGTTAAAAATGAGTACCTTTCTAGATTGAAATAAAACAGAAAAATTAGTTGGCAGACGTCTCTGTGTTCAATAACTTGATTAATCCGTCAGCACAACGTGCTGGCTCAATTCTCTAGTGTAGAATATGCTCGTCCCAATTCCCAGTGGCATGACAGCATCAGCTTGTATTTGCACAAGGGATGCTTCCACTACTCCCATCGTGTCACGAGCCGGTTTAGAGCTCAGCCAGCAATCAAACTTTTCCTTCTACAAAATACAAACAGAAAGTAATGAAATGAATATTTCCTTTCCTTCCTTGAATTATCCTTTAAAATCAATAATATACTTTTGCACATTTAAAAAATAGGGTGTATATTACATGGTCGGATATCCCAAGGGGGAAATAAAAGGTGACTCCAATTCGTAGAATTGTAGGCGTCCAGACAATTAGACCGATTATATCCCGGTTAATGGCGGAATGCAGGAAGCTGGACATCATGACTACATTTGCTAACATCAAACTTGGTTGAATGAAATCCAGAATACCAACATTTATTTGATGAGAAAGATGGCAAAAGATTTCATGTTCTCTTAGCAATTTGCGAGCTTCTTCCTTCCATCTTTCGTCTTGATGTTGACTCGAAGAAGAAGCAGTAACAATGTGATTCTGCAATCTTACCTGTTGCTTCCTTGCACCCATCCAGATCGTGAATGCAGAAAGGAGCACAACATCCTGTGAGCAGAATACGAGGACTTGACTACTAACGGTGAATATTATTCCTAAGGCTTGGTACCGCTGGTCGTCGTCGTCCGGGGATGACTGATTCATGCTGGCAACACTGCCCAATGAAGTATTTATGTAAGTATCCGTCAGGCTCAGTATTATCATAGTGATCCCAAAGAAGACCATAGAATGACCAATCATCTACCCCAGCGAGTGAAAATATGACTGGAATTCCAATGGCCAATGGTCGCACACCGACCACACGGCAAACTTTCCCTGAGCAAACAAACCCTGAGTTTTTTTGCATGCATGCATTTTACGTAAGTTGGCATAACCCTAATATAAATGTTTTACGTCATACCCAACTTGGATTCATGTCTGTCCACAACGTGGACAGGTTCATGTGTTTTAGAACGTCGGAAATTGTTGGGTAGTTCCTCCAGACAAGTGCAATGTGACGACATTGCAGAACGCACAAGAGAATTTGATGATATGCAATCAAAACGTACCACAGAAGATTGCCACGAGTACTGTCATCCTCGGCTACATCTTCGTGTAGAAGTACTAATAGTAGTATTTCTATTGCAGCGTCGGAAACCGCCAACATGTGCCACGTCGCAAAGCACACCTAGAAAAATCAACCAATAATAAAGGTGGGATTTCGATTCGATGTCAACTTGTTAGTAATTAGAATGCGAAAGCTGGATTAAAAATGAGACATTACCTTCCTGAGGATAATAGCGACACGGTTATAATTTGTCGAGCGACTTGTCGGGAATAGACCAACGTAAGAATCGAATTTGAAGCAAGTCTCTAAAATTGAAAAATTGAAATGGATTTGGACATCTCTGCGGTGGTGCCGGTGAGGCAAATGAAATTACCACATCACTCACCTCGTCTTCCTGCTGGATTGCTGAATTGAAATCCAAAGTCGCTACGGTCAGTCGCACAGGCAAATTATTACAACGGGATGCTTGCGGATCCATAATATCAATCATTGACCTTGTACGCAGGCACAACCTGCTGAATTTTAGTTCAATTCAATGACTTCATGGAAAAAACCTGACCAGAAAGCTGTTACCAAAACAGGACACAGTTGTAGACAGACTGAAAGACGAAAGGGGAAAATGGGCACGGCGAAGCAAGAGAAGGAAGCTAGGCTAGCTAGGTGGTAGACGTATTGAATTTTAATGTACAAAATTCAGATTTTAGCCGGACGACAATTTGAAGATGGGCTTATTAGTTGACTCGGCATTAAAAAGCAGCAAAGACTAACTCACCCGGAAGGTTATTTCTTGGGTACGGACGGAGGAAGCGTAAATCCAGGAAAGAAATACACTTTCGTTCCCCTAATAAACCACCAAGTCCATAGTTTTTTTTT
>JAANSN010006358.1:0-10665 GCA_036850665.1 Dicranocentrus wangi | reverse complement strand
TTACTGTTACTACCTAGTATGTCAACGGGAGTTTGATATGTTTACTACTGGTACAATGACAATAATTAATGTAGGGAAGTGGAATTAGGGTGGACCTGTAGCTCCAGTCAGCCAGGGATACTTTGTGTTTTTCTTTTAGTGAAGAAAAAAAATTAATTTCATATTTCGACCGATTAAAAAAATCATATTCTGAACAACTTTGAAAACTAATTACCCAATCAATGATATTTTTATCTAAACCTAAAATGTTAATTGCAGATTTCGAAAGATCTCGATGTGGCAGTGTGTGGCAGATATACATACATCGAGTATAGCTTGCTCGGTTGGGTTAGGTTAGGGTAGGTTAGGGGGGGGGCAACATGAGACAAAAGTGTTCCCCGTCTTGAGATCGATCGGTTGAAATATGGAAATTTTTATATTTTTTTTACCCATTGACCAAAAAAAAGAGCCGATTTGTTGTTGTTGTAGCCAAATTAATTTGACACTGGTACAATACGCTGTGTATAGGGAAGTATAATTGAAGGACGAAAAAGCACGTTATATTTATCATTAATTATTACAGAGATGAGATTCATCAATAAGCAAATACGTTAACCTTTATATGATATGATTATGATAAGCATTTAATATGTGAATCTCTATTCAAATGTCTTTAGAAAGCGGAATAGACCATGGACACCAAAAATCTGCCTCCGAATCCTGCGGAAGCTGCAGCTGACAATGAAGAAGAAACAGACTGCTCCACCGAAGACGTTGAAGAAGGTACGTATTAATATCAAATGTCATCCATGTCATCCAACATTTCAATAATTTTAGTTTCTCTTTTTAACATTGTTTGATTGAGTCAACAAATACGTTGGTTGGAAAGCTTTTTATAAGAAATACATAGTTATTGGTGGTTTTTTTGTTGCCAGATACTAAATGGACTATGGAGTCAGTGCTTAGACGCATGTTGTTTTACCGACGAGCCGGAATAGACATGGAAAAACAGCATGTAACGCTAAAACGCATGTGAGGCCCATTAATTAATGTATTAATTAAGCTGAAAATTGTTTTCAGCCCAGTTTGATTGTGTTTGCTTTAAAAGTGAGGTATCTTTGTGACCTTGTTTCAGGCTAGACTCGGAGAAGTTGGAACAACAAATCGCAAGCTTGGAAGGCGAGGAAGTCAGTAAAACTGATACGGTTCCGGATCCGGAAGGAAGTCTGATCCAACCGGATCACAAGAAACGAAAGATGAAGCGTGGAACTTCTGACATTGACTACCATAACGGACTTTCTAATCCTACCGATAATCATTTGGTCTTTGAGTCCTATAATGAGACCGAGATTCATCTTGAAATGATCTTTGTAAGTTGTCCTTTAGTCTTGTGCCAGGGAAATGTTAAAAATTTATTAATTGGTAAAAAATGTGATTGGAAGAAAACATAGATTCACATGATGTCATTTTGCAGGATTTGTCCCGGACGAATGCGTACCGTTCAGCCATTCTTCAGAGAAAGAATGATATTGAAGGTAGAATTATTTTGGACGTCGGATGTGGCTCTGGAATTCTGTCAATGTTTTGCGCTCAGCAAGGAGCCGCGATGGTTCACGCCGTGGATAATTCGCAAATCATATATGATGCTATGTCCAACTGCTTGTAAGGAATGATATGATAACTTTCATTGTGCTCCCATTATACTTACTATGTGACACATTATGCAAAATACTATTATAATAATATTATTACGTAAATGACAAGTTTTGATTGATGTTTTTTTGTACAAATTTAGTGAAAATGACTTTGATGCTAAAATCAAGTTTCATCGCGTGGACATAGATAAAGAATCACTTGATATACCTGAAGCGGATGTTATAATTAGTGAGTTTATGGGCTACTTCCTGTACTTCGAGGGAATGCTCGAAACATTCGTACGAGCTCGTGACAAGTTCTTGAAACCTGGTGGCATCGTTATGCCTAACAAATGCTCTGTTGAGCTAGTTCCACTTGGACCTACTGGTAAATAAAATGAAAATAGAATTTGAACAATTGGATCATTGAAGTAAAATATGCTCATGCGTTTGATTTCTTAATTTTTCAGGACAATACAAGGATAAAGTTCTGTGTTGGGACAATGTATATGGCTTTCGCATGCCAGGTATGAAGGCTAGAGCATTGCGTGACCCAATCATTGACACCGTGAATCTGTCTGAAATAATTGGAAGCTCTGTGACTGTGAAGGAGCTCGACTTGAGCAGTTGTAAAGTCTCGGATATTTACATTGATCAAGAGTTCCAGCTTGACTTTAAGGATTCCACTCAGTTTTGTGCGATTGCCGGATTCTTTTCGGTTACCTTCACCACGACCAATAATGATGTCATTTTGTCCACGGCCCCATGGGAGACTCCAACTCACTGGAAGCAGGCTGTATTCTTCTTACCAACGCCAATTGATGTTACAGCTGGTAAGAGACTCCCATCGTGTACAATAAAAATAATNTGGTAAGAGACTCCCATCGTGTACAATAAAAATAATATTCTGATATGTCTATAATAATAACAACACTCAGGTGTGGTTTAACGTCAATTTGTCTTGTCTTTGTAGGAGAAAAGTTATCGGGACGAATCAAATCTCAACCACATCCGGAATATTGTCGGTGGCTTGTTACCGAAATTTGGATTGGAGAAACATTGTACAAATACGAATTCCGTTGACAAGAATCACTTTTTATGCCAAAGTTAATTGCTGTTCAATTGTTTGTCAAAATTAGCAAGATTCTAAATTTCGCGTCGTTGCTTTAAACCCCATTGGAAAAGTAAATCTGTTGTTGGAACACGATGCAAGTGTATGTATATGCATTTGAATTATGTTGATGATCCTCTTGCCTTGTCAAACGTGCCTTATCTTGTCTTATAAAACAATATGCCTTGGATATTAATTTGACAATAATAAATATTTCGCCGAGTTGTTACATTATGAAGTACACATTCTTTATTAAATTGGTAATTGTTGCTGAAATAAACTTTTTGCCTTGTCGGATTGTCGGACTAAGTTAAAAGATGTATGTACATGTACACCATAGTTGATTGAGTTATCTATATTCTATAAGCTATATTCAGTATTCAATTTATTACAATTACTCTTTCCAATTACGATTTGCTCTGAGGTGTATTCATTTATTGCTGAAAACAGAATGTCGAAAATCTTTGTAGTTTCTGAGTTATTCCTAATTGTTTGAACTGCGTTAAAGTACCCCTAGCTGCGCGCGCGCAATATTTTCAAATATTGAACCTTGTACCAGATGTAACTTATTATGCCCTTTCAATTATGCCATTACAAACTAATGGTTGCTATGTTACAAAATTGTTGGGATGTTGCGCGCGTCGTATCGCCTCCATTAAGACTCCAACTACCCCTACCTTATGTGTATCCCTTAATGAAGACATAATGATTCAAATTTATGGAATGTTGACCTAGGCCAGACGTCAAAGGCCAATCCAATAAAATACCATACATTTCAAAGCTAATAAAAAAATTATTGAATTTTGACAACGACCATAGATAAATAAAATTAAAAGAAAAGACTTGGAACAACTTGACATTTGACCTCTATGAGCATGGCACATCACTATTCTGACTGCAAACTTTTAGTATTCTACTTGAAAAGTCCGGTTGTATCAATAATCACATCACACACAACTGACACAACAATGATGAAAGCAAAAGGAGAGTTGGAGAAAGTCACAGCTACATAATATTTTGTATGTAATTCGTCGGTATGCATGATCGGAAAATCTGGACAGTCGGAAATGCCAAACAGTTCCATCCATGCATGTCTTCTGCCCTGCCCCAGTTTTCTCCTTTCTTTGTTGACCTTCATGATGATGAAGGGAGCTCACATCAACGCTTGTCTTTATTACGGTAGCTTAAATTACGGATAGAAATGGTACCATATATGGTGTATGATGTTGTTAGCTCCCTTCATTCAATCACGGAGTTCAACAACAAAAATTAAAAAAAACTGGGACATCACAACGCGCATAAAAAAGTCACGCTGCGAATTATGCATGGAACTTTCTTCTTTCTGATTGTCCCGATTTTCCGATTTTCGGTGAGTAGCGAAGGACGAGATATGAGATGTTCCGCCAGCTACCTGTGCTGTTTCCCACCCAAGTAGGTAGGTCGTTAAGCAGTGAGCATTTGATTTTTGCAAACTTTCATCCACCGTTGAAGGGCGAAAGTTCAGCTGACTCGACAGAGGCTCCTCGGGTATCCTACTAACTGAACTGAAGAGATACGGGTCAAGTAGGTAGGTAGATAGGTAGGTGGGTAGGGAATGAGCAGTGACCTTATCTTACAATTGGGAAAAAGCAGGAACCGGAAGGAGCAAGATGGAGTAGTCTCTGCGTGGTGGAATATTTTATCCGACCGTAAAATGTACTAAACTGTCGCCGTTACTTAAATAAAGCTTAAAAATTCGCACAATAGAAAGTAATATTTTGCATACTAGCTTAACCGGTCGGGTTGCGCATTACGGGACGCAGAAAAACGACTGTCTTTCTGTCACAGAAGAAAAAATATTATTGCATATTTCGACCGATCTCGGGAAGAGGAACATTTTTAGTATGTTCGGTTGGGTTAGGTTAGGTGGAGGAGGGGGGGGGTTTGGGCAACTGAGACAAAATGTTCCCCTTCTCGAGATCGGTCGAAATATGCAATAATATTTTTTCTTCAGTGACCGAAGGACATTGTCGTTTTTCTCCGTCCCGTAATGCGCAATCCAACCAGCTTAACCATGTTTTTGCATCCCGTCCCATTTTTAGCCACCACCCTCCATTTCTCCTCAAGACTTGAGATAAAATTTTGCAAATTATAGGTTGTCATTTTGCCACATATTGTTGGGGAGTTGGCTACACACACCTTTTTTGAACCCCCTTTCCTTGTTGTTTTACAAGACAGGCCAGTCGCAGCCGCAGCCTTGACTTTCATGCGAAAAGTTAAGTTGGGGTGACAGAGTTAGTCATAATTTTTCTCGTCTCGTTTTTCTAATGGGTTTTTGCGTGCCGGCATTAAGCATAATATTATATTTTATTGTCCCGTAGTATTTATTATTTACCGCACACTTACCCTTTTAGTCCTCCCATGCCCATTCATCCTCTCACATTTCCACATGACAGCAGCAGCCGCAATGTCACTCGTTGTCCCTGGAGCGGTGATGGAGGCATTAGAGAGTCCCACCACCACCACACTTGCACTACCACCCACGTCGGAAGTTGGCAGTGAAGCGTACTCATTTTCATACGTGTTACCCACCACCGACTTCCTTTGTTTTTCGTATCTGCTGTCCGTGTGACTCTGCTGAGAGGCATTGTTTTTATTGTGGTGAGGAGTGGTGTTGTATGGTGACAAGGACAACGCCGAGGACAGAATAGCACCACCACCACCACCGCCAACACCACCCCCACTCACCAGATTACTATTGTTCCCCGAGGAGACGGGAGTGGAGGAGATACAGGGTGAAAGCGTGGTTGATGATGATGCCGCTGGTGATGTCACTGTGTTTTTCTTTGAAATCCCTGCTGACAATTTGTTATTGGCCAGTGTACACTTATTTTGCTGGAGCAGCTGGTGTTTTTGTTTCGAGAAATTATTCGACAAAAGAGTATTACTGCCGCCGGCCCGACGCCCGCCGTCAGTCGACTTAACACTGTTTGACTTTATTCTCGCGTTTTTCAACATGATTTTTGGATTTTAGCATCGAGTGCGGGACACGTACCATGCTCAGCATCACACCACGCGACGCAGACCACCACACGTTTTTCTTTAGCACGTTCCGTTTTCAATTATTGATTGATGGAATTCCATCATCATGGGCGAGTGTGTGAGCTTTCACATTATGGCAGAGAAGAAGCTTTCTTTGTACTTTGTACTGCATTTCGCAACGTTGTTTTAGTACCATAGGACGGTGGTGGTTGCATGGCATGTCAACTTTTCGGCAGAGAGGTTCTCTCCCTCTACCTTCACCTTCCTTCCGGTAAAGCCCTTGGCGTGTGTTTGGAAACCAACCCAGTTTCACTTTTTAACAGTTTTTCCAGGAAAAAATGTAGGCAACGGCAATGTGGGCATGTACACACTTCTGCGGCTTAATGAATAAAGCACGTGTCAAGACCACGAGAGGAATCTTTAAATATATACGTGCAACTCAAAATAATTTTACTCTCCAGTCGTAAAACAATTCTTCCCAGTTATTAATATGCAATTTGCATTCAGATTTTTTGTTTTTGCTTTCGTTTTTATACTTCCTCAGTAACATAGCGGGCCCACAAGGCCAAGAACTCGTGATGGGTGAAGGGAGCCCAGGGTTTACCCTAGGTAATTTACTCATTTCGGGCGGCAACTTGATGGCGTCATTCATTTCCTTCCACAACAATTACAACCACTTGGAACACCACTACTACCACGCCAGGTCATTCCAGCAGTGTGTGCTCCTCCGTCCGACTCTGGGAAAAATATATACCTCTGGATCTTCACAGAGACAAAGAGGCGGAGCGTGGTGAACCCCCTAAATGGTAAATATTGCAATAAATCGCACTTTATGGGAGCCCAGGTTTTTCTCAAGGAGCACTTTTTCCCTTTCATTCATTCATTACATCTTTGCGTTGGATATTATTATTATTACGATTATTATTGAGCATTCATGGGGGTGGGCAGGAAGGAAGGAAAACCTCCCGAACGAAATACAACTTCTTGTTCAGAATTTCCCCAGCTCTGCTGTTTGTTGCTTTGCATTCAACGCTCCCTTGCTCCTACTTCCTTCATTGGAGAAAAGAAGCAACCTGAAGAAGAAAACGGTATTTTATACGATATATATACCTACCTACCTACGCGTGGACCCAAGTTAGTTATGACTACTGCTCCAACCCTCTTTTTTCCTGATTCTCTCAATATTAATTTTCATAAGCTGCAATTTCCTGAGAAAATGAAAACCTTTTTATAGCTTTACCTCTCTTCTCATTCTCCAGGAAGGAGTGAGCCGAACCGTTTTAATTCTTATTCTACTCTGGCCTCCGCACGAACCCACCCTCATTTTCGGTGGAATATTGTAAACTGCATACTATTATTATATATTCCTTCCTGCTGTTCACCTTCTCCCTTTTCCTCCTCATCTACACAGTTTCCCCAGAGGGGCAGACAAACACGTGAAGTTTCATCAAGCTCATTTCATTCCGCGATTTTCTTAAAGAGCACCCCTTCTGCCACACTCGTTATCTCATTAATTTCCACGGACAGGTCAACTTTTCCTTTACAATTTAATGACTCCACTTTTTCATCAACTGTCATCGTCATAATGTTGTCATGTGCTCACAGCGAATATTTATAATATGCCTGCTCACAGTACAGTGCTCACTGTTAATTCATCCTCTGCTAATAAGGCGTCTAGTCTCTCTCTCTCTCAAATGGGGACTGATTGAGCAGCCAGATAATATTTGTTTTATTCACGGGAACATTTGTCATGCATGACATATATCTCCATATAACAAAACACGACCGCAGCACGTATTATTATTATTATTATTACGTTACGTTGCGAGTCTGTAGAATTGCACGCAGGGCTTTTTGGGAAAGCATCATCATATAATGCAACTTAACTTGTGCATTGTGCGATTTTTCTTCTTATTATTACATGGTTCAGCTGCTAGTGGTAATAAATACTTTGATAATGTATACAATTTTACACACAACAGCAGCCGTATACCTATACGCAAGCAAGGAAGGAAGCAAAGGCAATAGTCGCGAGAATGGTAAAAAGGTTTCGTTCGAATTTTTCAATGGGAGAAGAAGGAGAAGGGAAATCTTAATAAAATTTTGGCTGGGTGGGCTCTCCGCCTAACGAGTTTTTGATGGAGTCAACCCAGAGAAATTGTCTTGTTCCTTGCCCGGTTTGCCCTCTCTCTCTCTCTCTCTCTCTATCTCCACGCACAATACAGCCGTGGTGTGGAGTGTGTGAGACGAGTAAAATATTTGTTCAGAAAGGGTCCCATTTCACAAATATGCATACCATTTAACAACGCATTCAAGGTATATAGTAAGTAAACCAGCAACATGATTCAGTCAGTGTAGTCGACGAAAAAGTATTTATAAAAAACTCCATTTCGATTATTATCAAGCAAGGATATGAATGAATCGGATGGGTGGATTTTTATACCGAGTTGAGAGAGAGAGAGAGAGAGTTGATGTACACCGTATTTCACTTGCCCTCTCCGTCGTCGTCCGCGTCCCACCAACTTCCCTTTAGTTTTTTATACGCTCTCTCAGAGAAAATTATAATGTTGTAAGTTGTGTGGTGTGGTTGGGTTGTGTGCTTTATGTGTGGAGCCTGGGCATATAAATATACATCATGGCTGGTGCAATGTGACGGGCTCACTTCTCCATGAGGAATTACCCACTCCACCGGCACAAAACTACACAAGTTTCTCTAGTAATTTCATTATTACTTTATTTATGCATCGCTTGCCGACTTTATCACCGACGAGAGTGTACAACAACCCAGAGAATTTGCTTTTGTGTCCTGTGTGACTAAAATTATGTATTGTATGGAGGACAACTTCTTGTTGATGATGCCAAGACCGAGGTAGAATGCGAGTGTGTGTTGTGTTCTTCTGTGGATTGTGGCATATTACAAGGTCCACAATGGCTGGTGGTAACGGGGTGGTTCACTCATTTATTGTACTTTGCTCACCTTTTGTTTACCTTGTCATGTCTGATTTTTCTTTATGGCTTTTTTCTAATAATCATCCCTTTTGGGATGAGCCTTTACACAGAAGAGAAGAACAAAAAAATTGTCTTGGTTGGCTTGCTGGGTTTTGGAGAAGACGGGAAAAAAATTCAATTTGGTAAAAGCTCATATTTCATATCTTTAGCGTGATGTCACGTATTCAGAAAATTGCAATGGAAGCTAAAAAAAACTTTAAATAGAGGCTTCATTCATATCCTGTCTCTTTTGTGCATTCTGTTCGTGTACATAACATTATGCAAATGTCATAAACCAGAAGAAAAGAAAAACGCGTAATGGCTAGTAGGAAACTGGAGAAACTTGAACATTTTGGGGCAATCAAGGGCTGCTGGTGAGGTGGTGACCTTGTAGCATCGCAGTCACACACACACCAGGCGGATGACACCACAAGCCAGGTTTATTTAACGTTTAGTGTGTCAAATAGAAATATGATGTGACGGTTTCAGCATTATACTTCCAGAGAAGAGAGGTTTTTCCCCACTTTTTCCTTTCTGGACTCATAAGAGATAGACGGACCACCTTCGTCGCTTATCACACAAACAAATCTTTTGCCTTTCTTCCCTTCAGGAAGATTCACGACGGTGGTGGAGTGAAATAAAAAAGGTTTTCTCAGTTGATGGGATTTCATGATGACAATACGCCACCACGTTCAATAGAGTTCATCTAATCAGAATAAGAATGGAAAATTATTGCATTTAAAAAATTCATAAATTTTTTTCCATGTGCACTTCAAGAAATATGCTGCTGGCTGGGGCTGAGATTCTGTTTACAAATTCTCAAACAAGTTGGATTTTTGAGAGAGAGTATTAAAGTGAAATATGGCGAGTGATAAGTTTTTTTTCATGCGTGATCCACAAACTTTTTAAAGGTACTTGCGTACCACGGCGGGGAAGTCATAACTCATCAGATTTTTGTCGTATTATTATTATTATTTAGTCGGAGGGCACAGTTACCGAGTTTCTAGTGTATTCTCAAAAGTAATGTGTGACAGCAGCTATCTTATCTATTCCATAGAAAAAGGTCACAAAAGCAAAAACGGCTGCTGGCCCTGCGCGTTCACAACCGAGTCCAAAAGTTCCGACAAACTTTGAAGCTGACAAGTAAGTCCCTAAAAATGGTAACGGCAAAAAAAGGCTCTCTCTAGGCCACCGTAGATGATTACGATGACAATGACCACCCCTTTGGAAAGAACCGACGTCAATATACTCTGCCACTTTACATAAACGCCGAAAATATGACGTCGTCGGAGGGAATTGAGGACAGAAAAGTTGAAAGAGAGTCAGCCAGGGGTTCGTTTCGTTCTCTCCTCTGCCAAAGGATCATGTCTATATGCTTTACACTTTATCCTGGACATTCGAATTCTTAAATACGGAAGAGATGTATATAATATTATTTTGAAAAAAATAACCAACGTTTTCATGGCTTATCGCAGTGTATTTTAGAGCTTGCTGAGAAGGATAAGAAATATCTTTAGCTAAAAAGTGGGTAAGGCTCGTAAAAAAGACGAGGACGAGGAGAGTGTTGCTGGAGACACCTTTTTATGTGCTGATTACGCGTATGGTGCGTACGTAAGAAGTTACACAAAACCTTGTCAACATTCACAGAGAGTTGCGACATTCAAAAGTGAGATGTTTATATATGGACCAATAACTTTAGTGCAGTATAGCTACACTACTCGTTCGTTAGTTCTATACTACATACGCTGCAAAAAATCTCGTCTCGTCTTCTAAATACACCAAGTCTCGAACATCGAATCTACATTGCCGCTTTATAGAAAGTAGGTAGGTATGTACCACATAATCCGCATATCCATCTATTTGTAAGCATTTAAACACTTTTTACAAAGTTGAAGCCACTTTATCTTATATATATATATATATATATATATA
>JAANSN010006357.1:0-10667 GCA_036850665.1 Dicranocentrus wangi | reverse complement strand
TTGTTCAAGAGCAAGAGAAAAGGTAGATCTAAAAAGTTTCCTTTTTTTGGGTAAAGGGTATTCGTTCGTGCTGAATGTAATACAGAACTTGTTACTTTTTGCCCGTTTACTTTTATGACGTAACTACATTTTTTTTTCTTCGTTGAGGCATCACGTGCGAGTTTGAAAGTAAAGTGACATTTTTGGTTCTGACTGGAGCACTTGACATGAATTATAAAATTACACCTGTGGGTTATATGTAGCACAAAGGAGGTAGCGTTGAGTGTACGACGACGGGGCATCCTGGCGTAAACAGTCCTCCGGGTTTAATAAGTTGAAAAGGGGTTGTGCACCAAACCAAAATAACGGGTTGCACTGTATTTTGACCTTGACTGTACTGTAGCTCATATTTAGGTAGTTTATGGAGGTGGTAGTGAGGGTGATCATCACGAAGATTGATGTTGTGGCCAATCCCACCTTTCAACTCGTCTAGTCCTGCCATCTAAATGAAGCTAGAAGGGGGAATAAAAGTGGAAAGAAATGATAGGCTACTTTCCATTTTGCTTTCACCTTGCGACGCAAGGTTTTTCCTACCGGAAACAAAACAAGATCCGAAGGTCGGAAATGACGAGTGTTTTTTACTCTGGTGGTGGGTGAAATGAAATTAGTTTGCCCAAGAAAGGATGGATGATGAGGATGTGATGTGTGTTTACTTGCGAGTATTGGATTGGGAATTAGACCACTTTGAGATCACTTTTGATTGCTAACTCCTTCTTCATGGCCATATGCACTGCCAGAGTTGGATGATGGAACAGGTTGGAGGAGAGGAAAAGTAAAAGTGACTGAGGTTTCTTAGCTTATGTGGAGTCAGGTAGTGCGTAGGCACGTACGTTCCAATCAGTAGTCAATAAGCTCCCATCCAGAAAAAAATACGTTTTTTTTCCTTTAACGTGCCAGAATCTCCTATTCCGTTTCCCAATACTTTATATTATTATTATATAAGCAGCGGAGGAGGAAATGGCTGTTGCTAGTGGGGAAAGGGGCATGATGTCAATTATGTGCTCAAGTTGAGAGTGTGCATGCAGGTAGTAGTGGGCCCACACAAGTGGAAGATAATGACGGAGCAGGGCTGCGGGAAACAGCCTTTTTATTCATTCTCCCCATGAGTCGTCACCATCACCATTTTCCATTTAGAATGAAAATTGGGGAAATTGGATTTCATTCTTATTTCTCCTTCCTCCTCTCCATCCAGCAAGTGAGCAACGTGAAATTCATCATTTCGTTCGTACTCTCCTTCTTCGTAGTGTCGCCTAGCTAGAATCCCCTTTTGGTTATTATTAGTCCTATAAGGGTCTACTTGCTCTTCCTTTCACTGAAGCCCCGAAAATGTCGCGATCTTTTACAATGGGAAGTGTATAAGGAGTGAGTTGAGGGTTGTGCTAGGAGCAAATGGGATGTGGAAGAGTAAATCAAGCAATCATAGACTGTCGTTTCGGTTGATGAAATCCTTAACTGTATTAGCATTTAATGAGCTACAGGCGGTATATAGCATGGTGCGTAGTAGTATGGGAACGAGATCAGGAGTAAATTTGTAATTTGCGTGTGTTTCTGTAATGATTACACAGGCTATCCGATCGTCAACGATCCACTGTACAACCATCCCGTTTTCGGTCCAGAGAAGGGCAAAGGTGGTCTCATAGGAAAGACAGACGAGCAACTGATTCAGGAGCTGATTTCAATTCATAACGCCGAGAACTGGCTAGGAATTGAAGGGGAAGACGGGGGAGGTGGTGGAGGCGACATATTTGGTTCGGCCGGGGCGGTTGGAGTTGTAAACGATGCGTGTCACTTGAACACGGCTAGTGGGCCTTCATCCTGTACCAGCGTTCAGAGTGATAATGGTAGCAGTATTGGGAGCACTGTGGGGGATGCTGGTGAGGTAATAAAGCCGGAATGCAATAACGCTTCTTCCGTACACGACGCAGTTCCAGAGGTGAAGCACGAAGAGACTCAAGTTGCCTTTCCGTTAGCGAAGGATGAAAAAGTGGATGCGGCTGTGAATGGAGGGAAAGTCACTGTGGGGACCCAAACCAGTGATGAGGATTCAAGTGGGGTTACACCGACGGAAACCCCGACAGCGGCTCAAGGGACACCGGGAACGGGACCAGATTGCGTGTCTAGTGGCTCTCAAACCACACCTTTGTCTTCGTTAAAGTGCGACGAGGGAATTCCAAAGGTGGTCCACAACCCAACCACTGGTGATAACAATAACACGTCTGTGTCAATCACCAAGACTGGTCGTCCGCCGGGCTTCAGAACAGAACTCATGACTTATGATCCTCATTGTTACGAGTGCAAGGTGCGATATCGGGATCCCAAACCGAAGGATCTCGTAATGTACCTTCATGCTCTCACATACAAGGTAAGTTACTGTCAATCACACTTGTCGGCAACATTATGAAAACGGTGTACATGACAAATATTGTTTTTTCAACTTCAGGGGCCTGAATGGAGCTTTGAGACAAAAATGCCAGCATGGGCATCCGACGACTGGATAGAACCGGACGAATCCTAATACACCACATGTGTATATAACTCCGTGTATTTCTTAAGATGATAGTAGCATGAGAGTGTGATATCTGACAAGAAACCGAATCTTTGTAACAAGACCAACAGTTTTAGCTGTAGAAGTAAAGACTGTAGTGATCTTAGATGACAAAACCGTATATAAACAAAAATTGTACATAGTTTCTGCAATTTAAGACCTAATTTTCTTAGCAATGTAGTGACAAACCAAAAAAAATCCAATAATATATAGGAAAGTGTTCTTTTGTTAATTTAAGATTTCGCGTAGGATTTACTACACATGCAACTTTACATGAACCATGCTTGAGAAAACGGCACAAAAGGTGGCCTTCGTACATATCAAGCACGGGAGAAAAAAAATCATTAAACTATATTATCTTTTTACAATTTCGATGTACGCCTACAATTTAACAAGTAACGTTTGTAGCGATAAAAACATACTATGTATTTGAATAGCAGGGTGCTTTATGGACTGCTTCCCAAGAGAACATGTCCGACGAATACACATCATGGAAATAATATGGTAATTAATGCAGTGTGATGACGAAATATAGGTTTACTGTAGGTGAACAAACTGAATCAGCGTAGCACTACTAGTAAGAGACAATTCGTACTCGTGATAGACATAAAAGCACACGGATAACGTATTTGATATAATTAGTAGTAGTTGATAAAAAATATCGTTAGAAATAGCCAGAGTAATTTTGATGTACTCTTGTATTCCATATGAGACAGGAACTTTTGTGTTTTAATGTACTCTCGTCATATGACAATGGCTGTTTCCTCGAAGTAGTGACGACGGAACCACTGTTCAAAACATATACATAATGTTATACGAATGAGTGGTTATAATTTTGCTATTAGGGAACAAAAGTATATATTTAAAGTGCTACACGTGCGACACGGTGTGATAGGTCTGATATTTGGTCGGTAATCAATCAGTCATGTAAATCGTTAGCAAACGTCGTAAATCGTATTGCCTTGCGTAGAATAGTCTGTATCTATATGGACTACACTGAAATGCCAATAAACATATTGGTGGTTGGTGATGATTTGGTTAAAAATTATGCTGCAAATGCCGAAAAGCTAATTAAGTATAGCTAGAATACAATTATCATCACGCTCTGTGCGTATTGCGTAAATTAGTGAATAGTGAGTGTACATTACAAATATATTATTTGAAGAAAAAACACATTTTTGTCATTAATTAGAAACAATCGTATAAACTGTAATATTATGTTGTAAAACAAAGATGTATTGTAAAAGACAATGTTTTGTGTAAAGACAGAGCAGATACAAAATTGCTTTTCATTTTTTAAGATGAAAAGACAATAAAATATCCCTTTACATTACATACCTACCTACCTATGCTACATGATACGTTTACTTGTTGTATTGTGTTTCTTGTTTCTATTTCTATTTAATAATGGCATATTGTCAACTGGCCTCGCTGCTGGATGCTTTCAGTGAAAATAAATTCTTGAAATATTCCTTCTTGTCAGGATGCTGTAATGCAAAAATTATATAAATAATTTTTTAAATTAAAACAAAAATGTAAACTGAAACCGTTCTGCCAAAAGGCAAAGAAGTTTGCCTATATGCTTACCACATCATTCAGAAAATTGCTGGCACCCATAGCACAAATTGCACTCTGATGACGCCGACTCTGATTGTCTCTGCGAAAAAATAATTAAGGATAATATGTCGCATAGTTAAATCATATATGCAACATTGCGAGTAAGCTAGTCATTCACCTAAAAATAGCTTACTTTGCAGAAACGGCATCGTGTAGATGATACATCTCCAGCTTCACTCGTTGATGCATCCGAACTGGGCTGCAATTTGCTACCGATTCGCGTAAGAGTGGAAACAGTTGCTGGGTAGCCTCTTTGGAGATTTACTATGAAATCGTCACACTGCCGGTCCACCGAGTCAATTTTCATTTTTCGCTGAATACAAGATGATGCAAAATCAGTTTTAAACAACGGTCGAGTCAAACCAAAAGTGTATTCACACAAACAATTATCATGCTACCTTTGCGTTTGACCCTTTGTTAACCATTCCATCCGTATATTTGTCCCCTAGCGTTTCTAAGTTATCCTCGTAGGTCATCGTCTGAGAAATCGATTAGTGGCCGGGCTACAACGATTCCATTCTCTATCGTTGATGTAAACGACTACAACAAGAATTATAATTTATAGTATGAGTTTTTGAAATCAAATTACACAACAATGTATCTTGAAAATAAAATAATTTGTTCTGATATCGCATGCATCTTATATACCATTTCATCTGCCACTTGGCTTCCCCTTCCCAATGACATCATTGTGAACATCTTTACAGCTAGTGATGTTTGATCTTCAGGCACCAGTATTCTGGAAATTTTCAAATCGTGTGCTATCCTGTACGTCAAATTCCTCCTGCACAGAGAAATAAGGAGTGGAAGAAAATTACAAAATCTAGCATTAAATCAATCTTTTCCTTGCATTCTGTCTGACTTACTTCAAAATAGTAATAAAATCTTTGTCTTCAGTTTTGGTTTTTAGAGATTTGCGGAGCTCCATGAGGTGATAGTCTAAAGATTCATGAAATGGCAAACGTAAACTGTCCACTTCACTATTAGTTACTTCAGCAAACGCTTCGGTTTCTGAATTTCCACTGTCAATCAGTCTGACCAATAGTTCTGCTTCGTTCATCATCAATCCATTGTGATCAGCATCATGGAAGTCCCGGAGAGACATTTCTATACAGCTCGTAAACAAGGGAAACTGAAATCCGACTTGTTTGGCAGCTGTCTGTGTCCACTTCAGCAGAGATTGTAGGTGCTTCTTCTGTCTTCCTTCTACTCCTGGACTCCCATTTAACTCGCTCTCTAAAGAAATCAAGTTAAGATAAAACTAATTACCTCATCAACATCCCCTCCTTGTCCTGATTGCTTTGAATAGTCCTAAAGTCCTTCCGGAACACACCATGTCACTGATGTCACACCTTACCTAGCAATACAAGAATGGAAAATCTGAAAGGAAATGGTAAGTTTGAGCCGGGCCCTCCTTCATCCTGACTAGTTCCAAAATCCATTGCGTTCAAGGCCAAATTTATCAACGCCACAGAGGTCGGCGATCCATCATAACAAATTAAAACTTGTTCTGCCGGCCTAAAAACTTCTCCAACAGTTCCTTTCGCAGGTCTCCCAAGCTCAAACAGCCTCTTTCGAAACCTAAACTCACAGTGATACCTCCAGCAGTTCCTTCAAAACAAAACAAAAATGCCCCCAAATTACAAATTTTTCTCAAACATTACATTTTTCTCTTGACAATTTTCCTTACTTGCAATACGCCTTCCTCGCTCTATTCACAATGACCTCTTCCGAGCCACACTCCGAGCACGGATTCCCCGTCGAAGGTGGTGGTCCCGTTGTGGTCGCCTCCATATTTCGTTCGAAAGTTGTCTGCTCCGCTCGCCAGTGATACTTGATACTAAAAAAATCTTGACAAAATTATTATTTCACGCCTACTTGCATCATCAGATCATCATCAATCATCACCCCACAAAAACACATGTGTTTTCACATGAGTTTACAGCAGTGGTGCTTCAAATTTGCCCCAGAGCTCGCCTTACCCTGGAGCCCAGCTGGCATCCACAGCATTGGCGAGAGGGGCACTCGATGATGCCGTTTGTGGCGCTCATTATTGGGGCACCCATCAGCATCATCATCATCATCATATGGGCTCCAAACAAAACAAAGACCTTTTTCCCAGCAAAAACAAGACCTAGGCTTTTCATGGAAAGGAAACTCACGTCCTGTAGCAGCTGAGGGGAGAGATGCAGATGAATGATGCAGAGTAGAGTAAGAGTATACGTATACCAAAAGGATTTTATACCTTGTTTTCACTATGAATATTTTTTACGAGGGGAATCACATGAAAACCTTTTTTCCTTCTATACCGAAAGCTGCTGAGCTGATACAAAAATACACCCTTAATCTCTGTGGATCGTGTCGTGGTCGTGAGGGTTGTTTTCCCTCCAGTTGCAGTTCCCTCATTCTGTATAGCTGCTGGCTTAGAAAGGGATTTTTTAACTTGTTGCTGCACACTTTGATTTTGTTACCGTTTTTCAGACCCTTCGTTCGTCCCTTAGAATATTATTCCTTGCAAAGTGGCCCTTTTAGTCGATATACCCGTTTTAATTTTTTTATTCTGATGATGCTGAGGGTTGGAAAAGCAATATATTTATCCGTTGCCTAAATTTTTAGACTGAACTTTTTTGTTTGTTGATCGATTGTTGTGCATTTTAAAATTGTTTATTAACTGTTTGAATAATTGGCGGAACCCATTTCTCAGTATTTTTTTTACATTATTGTGGAGTTTGTTGTATCGTTACAATGGTTCAAAAGAAGGTCACGGAAGCTTTTCCCAGGCGAAGGGCAGCAAGCCGTGTTCCAGAAAAGCGGAAACCAGTAAAATCCAAGGAGCTGCATTCCAGTGACGAGGATTTTGAACAAGAAGGACCCAGAAGAAATAAGGTGGATGAAAATAGTTTAGAGTCGTTCCGCAAGGCACTGGATACCTCGTCTCCGGAGAATTTGCCCGGAAGGGATGCCCAGATTTTTGAAGTATCTGATTTTTTGACGACCCACCTTGCACAGAAAAAACCCGGGAGTTTGTACATATCGGGGGCTCCAGGCACTGGGAAAACTGCCGTGGTTCAGTATGTTCTGGATCGTACTACTGGGAGTGGAGCTGTGTCAAAATTTTATCAGATTTATATAAACTGCATGTGTAAAACATCAGCCACCGACATTTACGGGCTGATCCTGGAAAAATTGCAATCCAAGGGTAAAAGGCAGGCTGGCACATTGAAGGAAAAGGTTGAGGCTCGCTTGTTTTCCAAGAGCAAATCGGCGTACATGATGTATGTATTTTCACATGGATAATTTACATTTTTGAAATTTTAATTAAGTTCAGCGATGATCAACGATATTATGTTTTTTATGTTTTCTATTATTTTCAGAGTAATCATATTAGACGAAATGGATCAAATCTTGAAGGGTTCTAACGAAGTGCTATACTCCCTCTTTGAATGGGCCCGATCCCCAGATTCAAAACTTATTCTGATTGGAATAGCAAATGCCCTGGATTTGACAGTCCGACATCTCCCATTCCTTCATTTAGATTCATCCCCTGTTAAACAGCCCAAAAATGCGGTCGTACAAAGTCAATGTAAAACGTTAAGCTTTCCTCCATATAAACGGGACGACATTGAAAGGATCATCCAGGAACGCATGGAACAAGTAGGACAAAATATATTTGCTCAGACAGCTATTAAATTTGTTGCCGCAAAGGTGGCTGCCTCAACTGGAGACGCAAGGAAAGCTTTACATGCCTGCAAGGAAGCAATGGTCACTGTGGAAAAGCAGGAGCAGCGGGAGGCCCTGAAGGCAGCTGAAGAGAATGGTAAACTTTTTATGTGTATCATAAGATGATTTTACACAATCCAACATTTCTATCAATTTAAACTAATTCGGCAAATCTATTTGTTTTATTTTTCCAGGGTTATGCTGTAGCACCCTCAGTCCAAAGAAAATCTGTATTCGAAATGACCAAATAGGAATTCTGGCAGTGTCAAAAGCAATTCAAACAAAAAAAGATGATGGACCATTGCCTCTCCAGCAAATAACCATCCTAGCGGGGTTGCTAAAAGCCAGCAGAGAAGCTCCACATACAAAGGATCCTCTCGCTAATGGAACCGATAAGCCAATTCCGATGGCAGTACTTTATAGACATTACAGAAAAATTTGTTCCTTAAAGGGCTTGTCATGGATCGAAGAAAGCGAATTGCCACTGGTTTGTGACGTCCTCCAAGACCGGTCCCTACTGTCTGTCGTAAACAATGGTAGTTCGGGGAAAAAACTGTCAATAGGAAAGGCTAAATTTGGCTCGCCTTCTTCGCAAAATAATAAGGTTGGGGTGCTCTTTGACTCAAGACTTGTTGAAGGGTTAGTATTTCAAGGAGATTTGAAGACTTTGTTTGGATAAAGACAGTGTTTAACGTTTCACGGTGAAGCTACTACCATCACCGTACGAACCTAAGACTAAAATCTCAACTGACACTGCCTAATAATAAGTTAAAAACAATTGTTACCGTTATAGTTCATGGACGTATGCTTCATGCTCCATGTAATAGTTTGGCGTTGGTTTGGTGGTATTAATTTATTTTAATTTTTAACAGTTTAATTTATTTTGCAACCTTACAGAAAGGTACGTACAGTGTAAGCATATTTTCTGGCTTGTTTAAATCGTGTTCATGTTTTAGCTTGTACAAAGTTGAATTTTCGCAGCTGTACGATGTACTGTAAAAAGAGACTGACTAAAAATGTCCAATACTAATAATTATGTTAATCGTGTGTAGTTTTGTGTTATCTGCACTCAGCTGGAATCTGAGTATGAATAAATAAATAAACCGTTTTTGTTATAAAAGCGCTGCATGTGTAGTCTGGAACTTATATTCCTTGGTTTGGGTAATAATCTGGACAGTGAATTGGGAAATTTTAGCACATGCACCAGAGATGCATGGCATGCGACAGGGATTTTAGCCCGATAATAGTTGTTTGGTAGATCAGAGCCTACATTACGCTTTGTTGTCTCTATCATTTCATATCATGAAGACCCAATTTAATTGAGATTTTGTTTTTTCAAGTGTTAAGTAGATTCAACCTGTAATAGCTGTTCTCCCATCTATAATGTGACCTACATCCTTGTTCAGTCCTTCATGCATAGCAGCTCAGCTCGCTTACACAAATTCGCCTTACAAATATTGAGATGTATTCAATTGTAATTCGATGAACAAAGCCACACTTTTCATGCAGTTTCCTGTTTACTTTGAATCGTTTTCAATTTGAAGCAAATCATTAACGTAAACCAGGTCCTATTGTACGTAACACTTGTTTAAACTTTTCATATGCATATAAGCAAAGTGAACTTTATACGCCTGGCCTATGCGAGGGAGGTAGCTAAAACGCCAACGCTTGTCGTTTTCATGTAACTAATGACGTAACATACCGGATCTACTTCCGAAGCATATTCGCAAGCGCTCATCACATCCAAATACGTTAGTATTATTAGCAAATAATCCAACTCGAGTATGTTGGCTTGTTTTATAGGTATGTTGCAATCATCTTCATATTAGATTACAAACAACTCCCTCCCGTTCCGTTTATGATAAACTCATAAAAATATATCTAGCATACATAATATTATAGATAAAAATATTTGTCGCTCCACCCATCTCTAAACATTTCATTCGTGGTATATCTTCATATCTCGATTAAATCATTTAAACCTGAGATTCAAAATGTACTCTCCTCCGAGTTGAGTTGACTATGTGAATGAATGAGATTTAAAAACACATCATCATGACGTGACAGTTCTCGATTTTTCCCAGCGTACTACAAGGACAATATTGCCTGATTTAATTCAACACAGCCAAGCCAGTCACCAGTCATTGCATTGTTGCGTGGAATACAATAACATAAAAATTCTTATTATGCATCCTCGTTTTTACAACGGATTATTACCTGAGAAATATACTGCAAGTCTGCAACTGGCAAGACTTCCCACGGCTGCTGAAGATGTATGTAGAGTATCAGAGGGATGGATGCGGTGTTCATTCAAAAAAATGTTATGCAATGTTTCAATGCAATTAAGATTTGTAACGTAAGTACAAGTATTGCGTACTTTGCGACATCCGAACCGAATGTGTGTGTATATGACACAAAAAAGCATGAATATGAATCTAATCTAAGCGAGTGCCTTCCTTCCTGATATAACAGACTGAATAAACAGAGATAAAAGGCAAATAAATGGGTAACGGATCTGGGTTAGTTTTTAGTTTGAGATATCTGAAACTCGGATTGAACGCTCATTGATTCACTTTTTTTTTGGCAGGTATACAAGCACACGTTTTACAGAATGGGATATCACATAATCACCCAGTCAGTGTACGCAATGTGACGGGATATCTATATGGCAGGCTCTCAAACTCTCAATAACAATTTTTGCAAAAAAAAAAAAAGAAAGATCATATTGCAAAGACACATATACGCA
>JAANSN010006356.1:0-10667 GCA_036850665.1 Dicranocentrus wangi | reverse complement strand
TATATATTATAGAGACAACCGCTTTCCCTTTCTGTACCGTATGCAAACACATATATTATTCAATTCATCACACTGCAGTTTATTTTACAATGTTATCCTCATTAGGAAACCTTCCCCGTTTCTACAAAGCAACATAAAACGTATAACAGTCGAGTCCTCGACAATCGTCGTTGTATTGAATACGGATGATGATGATGATGATGACTCCACATTTCAGTTCAGCTATCACATCCTCCTTATCCAATCGTTGCTGTCATTGAATATATAAAACTGATTGAAAAACTTGGTTGATTTGATGCGAGCGAACAGCAATACCAAATGCAATGCGTATAGCATGTTGCGTTTTTTTACAAACTGATATTTATTGTTACATCACTCCTGTCAGGGGTGCACATTATGCACATTATATTTTAAAAAAACAAGTCGATGTTATTATCGAGTGAAAAATCGAGAAACTTTTTTTTTCTCTTCTAATCATTATAATCAAATCAGAAAAAATTCCTCTATTAAAGTTGCATCCGCAGTCAACTATATCCGCATAAATGGCCGTTTTTCCTCTTCTTCTGGTGCGTAATGACTGTTTAACAAAGGATGAATATATGTATATTGTTGTGCAATAAGTCACGAGGCGAGGCGAGCGAGTGATTGAGCATAGTTGGCTAGTTTTCGAGAGAAAAATGTAATGACATGATGATGCTGATGCTGATGGTACCTTTTTATTATTGTCCACAAAATTTTCGAATTGGCTGCTATAGTTCATTGTACTACTAAACTGGATGGATGGGAAAATGATTATTTAATAACACCAGCCCATTAGCCCCACTGCCTCAGTCTTGAACTTCAACCAGAAAGGGCCACATATTTATGGGCACAAAAACAAAAATGACGGCCGTGATGAATTGTGCCTGGGCACTCTCAAAACTACTTGTGATTTCAGCCCTCTTCCTTCAAGGGACGTTGGTGGTGGTGGTGGTGGACGGGGCGAAAGGGAAAGGTTGGGAGGGGAGTTTGGTCTTTCACGAGGAATTCAACGGGGAGAAACTCGGCTCGAATTGGGAAATTGTGGGAAACTGTGAAGGTATAGTATAGTAGTGCTATTGTGCATAGCGGAGCTAGACCATAAAAAATATAACATTTTTATGATCATTATTATTATTCTCACTTTTGTGTGTTGTTGTTGTTGTTGTTTATTTCTTTCAGGAAAAGGTCACAAGGACAAGAATCTCGAGTGTTTTACATCCCGAGGGAACAACGTTCGGCTGCAGAATGGGCTTCTAGTGTTGGAAGCAGCGCAGGAGGAGTGGATTCCCAAAGAATTATGGGCTCAGCCCAAGAATTTCACTAGTGGCAAGGTCAAGATGAACAACGAGCTGGGCTTCCGCTACGGCACGTTCATTGTTCGAGCCCGACTGCCCAAGGGCACTCATCTCCTCTCCTCAATTTACCTCCTCCCTGCATACCAGGACCACGACAACTGCAAGTACGAAGAAGTGGATATAGCTCAAGGGCGAGGACAGCGGACGGCCACTCTGCTCGTGGGAGCCATGTACGGACGACAGTGGAACCAGGCCTCGGTCCGGCTGACGGAAAAGGCCTTCAACAAGTTGGACTTTAGCAAAGAGTTTCACGAGTTTGCCCTCGTTTGGAAGCAGTTCAGGATGGAGTGGTTCGTGGACGGGAGGATGATTTACTCCGTTCCAATGTACTACCATTCCGACTGGCTCCTCCAAGACGAGTCTAACCTCCCTTGTAATATGAACAAGAAGCTGTTTCAGCAGGAGCTCCAGCTCAACTTTGGACTCTCCGTGGGGGGCTCCATGTTTCCCGAGGCGGGCTGGGGTGAGCTCAGCCTGGACAATGCGAGAAACTGGACCAAACCCACTCTTGAAATAGATTGGGTTAAGATATACCAAAAGTAGGCAGCGCGAGTAAACATAAAAAAACGAAAAAACCTTTCAATATGCATGTAAAATGATGCCATCATCATCATTCTCTCATTCTCGACGAGTGAGTGACTATAGTGCTTCTTCATTCACCATTTTTCCTTTTTATTTATGATTGTTTAATGGTTTGTTGAGGCATTTACAATAAGTTGAAGTTGAGCTTGAAGATAAAATTAAAGATTACGTACACCCTTTGTGAGTTTTGACTATAAAAATACACTCGCAATGAATGAATCATTTTTTTTACAAAATTATTAACATGAATTTGTACACGACATTAAAATGGATTATTATTATGCTATGGCACGACAGGACATGATGATGATTGATGACCATGATGGGGCAAGCTGAGAAGAATATCTTCGAGTCCACAGCAGGTTATCCAAAAGGACAGCAGTTTTGGCCAAGGTCGTTTATGTTGTAGCATGTGACGTTATCAGCTTGGCAAACGATTTCCACGTCTTCCAGCCTAAAATTTCCAGAGATGGTTTAGAACATTTTTGTCAATCAATTTTTAGAATTTCTAAAGTTGACATTTAAGAATACTTCTTACGATCTGAACATGTCCAAACTAACAGTGGTCACTTTGAGGTCCTTCTGAACCCACTTGATAAACTCCTTCATCCACTTTTTGGGCACTTCACCGTTCTGTACCAGAAAATAATTGTTGCATAATTATTCATGTATTCACATTGGACTGCAATGTCGTGCAAATGTTGTTGTCGTTTTGTTGTTTTATTACCATCATTGCCGTGAAGAGAGTAGCCGGGATCTCTTCCGCCTTGGGTTTCAGCAAAGGTGTGATGGGAAACGTGACCGAGTAGTTTCCTGGCACAACTATAGAATCACCCAAGTCGGGAATGTCGTGATGACTGATTGCTAAAGCAATCAGGGCCCTTTGCTCTGCGTAATTTAATTGATTTCGGGCATGCCATATTATTTTTTTATTTTAACTCAAAAAACCCAAGCAGTTTGATAGATTCTATAGAAAAAAAAATAACTAACCTCTTTCGTCCAATTTCTTGAAGAATTTGTCGTGATCATCCTTTTTGTCGATATATGCTGCTTCTGCTAGAGCAAAAGCAACCAATCCCACAACTACAAAACTCTTAATGCTCATCATGATATTATGACGATCGTTTTGACAAAGATGCGATTCAATTGTTCAGTTAGTTATACAAGTATTTAGTTTTCAAACTCGGGAAAGTTATTGCTCTTGAATTATTGATTGAAAAAAAAAATTGGGATTGCCTTAATAACCTTTATTGACTTTCACTGCGACTAACTATAATGTTCAATATTCTTGATTAAATGTTTGGTTGTTACTTGTAATCAACATCAACCAGTGGTAGTAGTAGTATAGTATCTCTTGAATCTCTGGGACAATCGGGCAGCTTTATATGCAGAAAATTCCTTGGCTCTCGATTAACAAACGAACTTACATTAGGCAACGAAATGGCATGATGAGAGGTTTTTACGCAGATTTTACTTACTAATACAAAAGACTGATAAATCAATTTCTTGTTTACATCTAAACACTAATTCAGTTTTCGTGTTTCCAACTTAATCAATGTGTGATTAAGCGTAAAGTAAACTTGCGTCAAATAAATATCTGGTGATCAAAAGTGCCTATGCAGTTAGTCGTAAGGAAACTTCCAAATCATAATCATCACGTGTCCGTCGATAAACGATTGGTTATATGGGGATCAATATCAACAAAATAATATATGATTTGGATTTGATGATCAATAATGATCATGATGATATTTTTTCAGTGTATGTCAAATACAAACCAAAACATTTCCGTTATTTTAACGCATTTCCCATTGCTCAGCATCGTACCGTAATTGACTTGAAAAGAGGACGGAAGTAAAGAGGAAGCATATTATGTTATATATGTTCCAATGAATTCAAGCTTACGCTAATATTTTTTTTTCGAGTCATGAGTGATTCCACGTACTCCCTCTCAATCAAAATGAGAAGTGAGTTGTGAATAAAATAACATACCTATTAGTATTATGTTGTTTACACAAGAAGGGTCATAACTCATAACATAATAATATTTGGCCACGCCACCCTCTGTGGGAAACGTGAAGGTGTTTGAACTATTTATTGATTAAATGTCATTATTGACAGACAGATTGCCACTCGATATACTTAATTGATTTTTTGCAACATGTGCGCCGCCTTGGTACACACACTCTTTAAACCGTTATCTGTAATGCGATTACGTGATGGGCTTACGATTAGTGGGTGCCCATCCGCCCGCGGTGAGGCTTTGTCGTTTGATAACTTTGATCTTTATCTTGAAATTTATATCGAAATGGAATAATGATGGTGATGGTTATATATTCATGCACTGTGAAATGCTATGCTTCATTCATGCTATGAAATTTTGACCTTGAAGTGACTCTACTAGTCAACCTTATCTGCGCGTAAAATAACGTCGATGCCAATGCCAAGGTTAAAACCGAGGATTATGTTAATTTTTAATTATTACTATTAGTAATGCAGTGGCATTATAGAGCGTCATCAAATTAGCAAATATTTTTTTGTTTTTTGGAAACCTTTTAAAATCAAAACACGCCAAAATGCATGATAATGAACACAATTGAAGACTTTTTATTAAATATTTGGAACAGAGATTGAATGACGCGAGGAGCTGTTAACAGCAGTTTTGTTAACTTTTTCGAAATTAACAAAAATGTGAGTGTTTATGATGTGATAATTACAGAGTGAAGGATTATGAATTGTTAATTTAATCATTTTATGCGGGATTTCAAGGGAAGGACAAATGTGTTATTTTTGTAAAATGGACAAGGCAGACACGAAAATGATTAAAACATTAGAATTCCTCCGACTCCCACACTGCAAGCAAAGCATCCATGGGCTCTGTACACGGGTCAGAATGTCTCTCTCGCTGGATAGAATTTTACCAATCAAGTTTTAAACCTATAAATATGTTCCACATGTGTTCCAAATGGGAAACGTGTGTGTAGTAAAAAAATGTAAAAACAGAAGCTCATTTTCAGACACACAAAACAAAAGAACCTTCGCATACGCACTCATATTATGTAAATGTAATATCAGCAAAGTGAAATGATTTACCATAAAAATGCCGTACACACATTTAAGCAGAGGCAGAGTCACAGTGCATTTTTTTACTAATTGTAAATCCAGTCCATCGTCGTAATGCGTATTACGTCACGTCACATGCCAACTTTGAGACTCCATCCTGGCTGAGCTCATCTTCATCATCTCTGAACTTCCTTGCTTTTTTCTCTACCCAATTAGCACTTAAATGAGAGATTTAAAGGCAATAAAGGAGGCTACAGGTGTGCACTACCACACCACCACCACCACCGGCTGTGCGTATCCTTTTTGTGCAGTATATTTTCGTGCAGTTATATCATGGGCCATGATTTCATGCTCATATTCATTTCTTCTAAAGATGACACTATTTAGCAGACTAAACTAAAAATGAACCTCTCTGCAAAAATATCTATGAACCAACTTATATTGACTCAACATTGACTAAACTCATCGTTGCTGAATTCATGAATGCCAGATGAAGATAAATAATAATAATAATACTAATATGCTGTCCACTATTAACCCAAAGAAATGGTAGCGAAAAAAAGTCATTTATTTGAGGTATAATTTTTGGAGTGGTCGTTAGTTGCATAAGGTATTAGCCTCTCGTCGCATCACATCCATCCATCAATCCTCTTCCTCATCGCTTTCGGCTCCTCTCCTCTGAACCACTCTCCCTTTCTATAAATTTCCAAATAGAAATCAGACCATGCAATCACCATCATCATCATCATCAGTTTAATTTAATTTCACTTGAGAACTCCAGTTTTGCTCTTTGTGAAAAAAAATAGGAAAATTTCGGTGTTCGAAATGAGCCGGAGGGGTATGACGGGTAGCTTGCTATGGCTGGCCCTGCTATTAGGTGTCCTAGTGGCAGAGGCTGCTAGTAAAAATGGGAACTCGCCACCTTGCCCTGGATTGACAGCAGACGTAAGTCATAATTGATGTTATGATTAATTAAGGCGATGGCGATATATCATCGCGGTTCATGGTTCGTGTCGATAAATCAATATTCATTAAATAATTTGGCAGGGCATGGAGATAATATGTACAAACGCGGTGGACAACTCCACGGTGGACTGCAGCAGCCGAGTGCCTCGCGGGACTGTTGCACAGTATCGGTGTAAAAGTGGTGGTGGAGGGAGCACCACCACGAATAGCACGACCTTCCAGGAGCCAACTTTATCCTGCATTTGCAAAGGGAGGTGGAAAGGGCTGCCGAAATTCAATCAAGTTGCTAGTGGATGTGGGGCCAGCACGCTGAGCTTATCCTTGGCTAATGCTACGACACCTATGCCAAATGGAGCAGGTGGGTGGTGCAGCCAAAAAGACACGGAACCGGATATCATTTGTATAACAAAAAATGAAAATAGTATCAAGTGAAGTGATCAATTTCTTAAATTTTGTTTTAGATACTTCTCAGGGCGGCGGAGTGGCAGACGCAGAGGATTCCAGTAGTCCAGTAAGTCATTTAAAATTATTAGCCATCATCTTAATATACATTCATTTTTAGCACGTAGTCATGATTTGGGGTTGTTGTGCAAAATGTATGTCATATCATATCTCGCTGGATTCAAGTTCACACACTTGTGCAAAGTTATGAATTGGAAATTCCATGACTGTAGCATATATACATACTTTATCAACGCAGAATTAAGCGAGGACGACCGACCTGCATGGAGAATGAACTTTCATAAAATATAGATTCTATTTAACGACTTTTAGGTCTACCGTGCAAGTATTATTTGCAGCTAAATAATTTACGCGTATATATTTTCATAGGATGGAGGTGAAACAAGCACTGGGGCTCAAGGTCAAATGCAAGGTGGAAGCGGTAATAATGACAGCAACTCTACCTTAATCACGCCATTCATTATGTCCCCTCTGGTACGAATTTCTTACCTTTAAAAACAAATAATAATTTTGTTTTAGCAACAACCCAATAACGTTCTTAAATATTGTCAAATGGGTTTGCAGCCAACAGCCTCACTAAATGATAGTACAACTTCTGACTCATCATCATCATCATCCGGAAATAGTTCTATAAGCGATTCTGAGGGGAGCAAGTCTACTCCGTCAAGTGGCTCCGAAAATAAAACGACAGACACTTTAGCAGCATCGACGACAACAGGAGCAACTCCACAATCAAATTCACAAGTTAATAATAATAACGGAACTGTCGATAGCTCAACGGTTTCTCCAATTGCAGACAACTCGACATCCCTCCCCTCCTCCGCATCGGATAACTCGACAACTCCTTCTTCATCTCCTGGCACGTCCTCCTCTCCAGATAGTAACGGATCAACCACAGGTTCCCAAGGTGGTAGCAGCAGTGGTGTCACTACACCCTCTTCTGAAGGAAATACTGGAACAACCACAGCTCCACAGACTAATGACAATAGTTCCTCCTCCACCCCCGCATCCGAGTCATCTATACAATCTTCCACGGTATCTCCTCTTTTAAACTCGGCTTCAGGTTCTTCTTCCGATACAAGTTCCACGCCAGGGTCAACATCAACGAGCCCGGAGGGAACAAGCAACAGTTCATCTCCTTCATCCACTGACGTAGGTACTACTACTCCATCCGCCGACAGCAGTGGAAGCTCCTCCGCATCCCCCCAGAATACCACTGAGGTAGGCACTACTACTCCATCAGCCGACAACAGTGGAAGCTCCTCCCCTTCCCCCCAGAATACCACTGAAATAGGCACTACTACTCCATCCGCCGACAGCAGTGGAAGCTCCTCCCCTTCCCCCCAGAATACCAGTTCAACCGGAGACCAAACCGGTGTGTCGACAACCGAATCCAGTGAAGGGTCGACCTCACTATCCCCTCAAGGCAAGTCCCTGTCCCTAGAAAGCGACAATTCTACCCGAAATGATTCTTCCCCTGTTTCTCCTGATTCCCCTTCCCCCCAGAATACCAGTTCAACCGGAGACCAAACCGGTGTGTCGACAACCGAATCCAGTGAAGGGTCGACCTCACTATCCCCTCAAGGCAAATCCCTGTCCCTAGAAAGCGACAATTCTACCCGAAATGATTCTTCCCCTGTTTCTCCTGAACAACTTGTCACAACAACTTCAACTCCAGGAGCAGAGAGCTCAAGCCTAGCGACTGAAGGTGGTTCACCGAGCACAAACTCCCCCGACAATGCAAAGACAACACTCGCGCCCGAGAATAGTACTTCCACCCCGACTTCCAATGATACTTCCAATTCCTCCTCAGGAGCTTCCGAGGGTTCAACCGCAGCGTCCGATCAGGCCAATCCCACCACGGTTGCGCCCCAGAATGATTCCTCCACACCAGCAGCGGCCCAGGGGAATTCCTCCATTGCAACGTCCAATAGTGGCGATTCCACCACAACAACACCGGAGGGAATTACCTCCGCATCTCCATCATCAACAAGCCCTGAAAGCGGTTCCTCTTCCTCCTCAACATCAGCACCAGAGGGAAATGCCACGACTAGTGGGGATTCCACAACCACAACAATCCCATCAGGTTCAGAAAACAATTCATCGACCACAGGATCACCTGCGCCAGATGGAAACTCCTCGACTGGCGACAATTCCTCCACATCAACGCCAGCAAGTTCCGCAACAACAACATCGCCCGAGACAGCAGCAGCATCTGGGTCTGATACTTCCACAACAAAACCTGAGGCTAATTCTACCCCAGCAGCGTCTGAGGGTGGTACTGCCACAACAAACTCCTATGATAATTCCAATTCCGCGTCAAGTGGTTCCGCTACGACAATAACCCCCGAGGGGAATACCTCCAAGTCTGAAGACAATAATAATACAAGCACCCCGGGAGCTTCGACGTCTCCAGCTACCAAAGGAGCAGAAGCGGGTGAAACTACGACTGTGATGCCTTCGACTGATTCCAACCGCCAATCTAAAGATCTACCCCTCCCAGAAGTAGCACAAAACACAAACAGTCCAAATACAAATACAAGTATCGCTCCAGAACGAGTTGGAGCGACGTCCTCACCCACAGAAGCAAGCGCTTCTCCAACAGACACCTCCTCGCCAACGTCAGGTGGGGACTTGAAGGTCATGGGTACAATGTCACCTACAGACAATAGCTCCTCCTCCACTCCCCTGCCAACAACGACTGGAAGTAACAGTTCAGCGTCAGAAGGAAGCACCACAACACCCCAATCGACAGACAATAGCTCCTCCACTTCACCAGTACCGGCTGGCAACAACACCTCAAGTCCACTAGAAAGTACGACGTCAGCATCATCAACTCCAAATGCCGATAATTCCACCTCAACTACACCAGGGGCATCTGGAAATAACAGCTCTAGTCCACAAGACAATACGACCACCTCAGCATCATCAACTCCCCCTTCAAATGCCGACAATTCTACCTCTACTACACCTGCAACGACTGGAAATAACAGCTCAACAAGTTCGCCAGAAAATAATACGACGCCAGCATCATCATCCCCAAATGCCGATAATTCCACCTCTACTACACCAGCAACGACTGGTAACAACAGCTCAGTTACGAACGCATCAGCAACTCCGAATGCAGCTTCCCCTCCAGAAAATCAAAACTTTGAAGGTATTGGCCAACGTTTCAAACTACCTCTTACCTAGATCAATACGTCCAGGTGCTAAAAAAAGTTACATTCAAACAATATATATTATTCCTGTTTTTTGTATTTTTGCAGAATACCAATTGAAAGTCTTGGAACTGCACAATGAGCTAAGAAAACAACACAGGTCGCAACCCCTCCAACTCAATGATTCGGTATGCTCATCAACATTCAAAAACAGATTGGTCCAAAGCCTGGAATTACCCGGAATAACATTTTTTTTCTTCTTGTCTTTTTAAAGCTCAACCAAAAGGCACTCGAATGGGCGCAAACTGCAATCCAACAGGCTAAACTGGAAGTCACTCCGGGAAAGCGAAAGTATGCGGAGAACATTTACCGTGCTTCGGGTGGAGCCCCGCTTACAAAACTCGACGCTGCCGACCTCTCCTTCAAGAGTTGGAACAAGAGCGCAAAATACTACGACTACGAGCACCCAAAACCTACAGCCTTCTCCCAAATGGTGTGGAACGACAGCACCCAGCTTGGAGTGGGATTGGTCCAATCCGGTTCCAAAACAGTGGTCGTTGCTGCCTACTACCCGAGAGGAAACATTGTTGTGGTTAATCCCAAAAGTAAAATGGACCCTTCCTACTACTTCAAAAGAAACGTTTTCCCGTGCGAGGGAACAGCAGGGGCGGGCAGCTCAACTGAAACGGCAAATGTCGCTGCAAGTGCAACCGCTACCACTACTCCCCAGGCGGAATTGTCTACAACACTTTCACCTTCATCCTCCTCCGCTGGAACAAACAACATGATGACAACTTCCCTCCCCTCCTCCTCCTCCTCCTCCTCCTCCAGCACTTCAAAAAACTAAATGCAATACATTAATTTAATTTTTTTCCGGAATTTTTCATGTAAGCAAAACTTATTTATGTCCGACCAAAATGGAATCTCACGTGATGCTTTAGAAATAAAAAATATATAATAATTTAAAAAACAATACTTGAACTTGATTTTATTTGGATAAGCTACAAAATACACAACTTTTACAAATGCGAATTATATATTTCCGTCCTGTCGGCTTTAC
>JAANSN010006355.1:0-10670 GCA_036850665.1 Dicranocentrus wangi | reverse complement strand
GTGTACATATATCCTTGTCAAATGATATGATTTACACTTTATGCAAAAATAAAAATATACATGAGTTCAGTAGTTCCACTTGAATTTCAATTGAAGGAACCTACGTCAACGGACCTTTTTAACCGCACTTACGTGCACAGAATTTGTCGTAGATATTTGCTTCTACTATATAAAATTGGAGTATGTATGTATTTTATTGCAATCAAGTTTTTACTGCTTCATTCGTTCCACAGCACTGGTCCTTAACCTGCGCCGCACCGCATGTTTTTATTTGGTGATTATGCGCGGAATGGTTTTGGCAGTGATTAAAATGGGTGTCAAATAAGGCGCAAATTAAATCATTCACTGCTACCCTCAAAATCTGTTTGATTTGATTCATTTGAAAGGCGTAGGTAAATACATCTGGGTTCAAAAAAATAGCAAAACATGATAATGTAGTTTGCTCTGTGCATCTCCAAACGATATTTCCTCCATCACTCAACACCCTCTTCACTTCACTACACTTTTTTTACATACCTATTATTATTATATGCGTGGACTGAGCTTGTGCAAATAATTGGATTTATTCGCCAAACAAACAATAATTGAGTAGTACCTCAATAAAAAATGATCATCTTTTCCCATTTCACACTTGATGAACATGCATGAGTTAGTAGAGTTGTTATTTATTGTTCCCCTGATTTTTGGTGAGTTGAGGAGCAGAAGAGGAGGCACAGGTGTAAATTGAACAGTTGTGTACCAAGTTCACTCACACGTTTCCCAACTCAATTGCCACTTTCATGCTTCGTTGGTCACCAACGTTGTTTTCATATTATGTATTATATGCTGCTAATGGATAGTAAATTGTTATTAAGTATTATGTACCTATTTTGCAGATCTGCGTTGCGTAGCTCACCAAATAAAATACATGAGCACTGAAGGCTTACTCCAATTTTTATGTTAATTTTTCACGCATTTTTAGTCCAGTTCCCAGGATATGCTGTAGGTGAACCAGAAGAGGATATGAACAAGTTTTTGCGTGTAGGGGAGAGTTTAGCCGCCTCGCCCATTCGTCTTAATTTGTTAATGCAAATAAAATTATTTGGAACTTGTTGAATATTTTTTATTGCTTTTGCAAATTAATTGTGCAAAAAAATTAAATAGGTTGGAGCTCAAAAATTGTATAAATAACACCTAACTCAATGCAAGTCTCAGCATTCATGCTTTTCAAGCTCACAAATGCGTTACTTTTATCATTATTATCGTTTTATTTCAAAATGCGATTCTTAATCCTGGCCGTGCCCCTCCTGGTCGTAATCTGTGGCTACTCATCCGCCATCCCATTTTCGCTGATAGACTTCAACTGTGTTTGCGTCCGGGAATACGACCCAGTTTGTGGAACCAACGGGAAGACTTACGCCAATCTTTGTGACCTAACCTGTGAGAGGAGATTTAATCCCTGTAAGTTTCAAATATAATTTGGTCGTGAGTGATTCTTGATAAAAAATATATATGAGGATCGTGTATGAGATGATAATATTTATATTTACTCATACTTTCAGATTTGAAAGTGTTTATCCACGGACCCTGTGGACCCAAATTGGAGTCCGTCACCACGACCACGGTCAAGCATCACTTTCCATTCCACGCCAAGCCCCATTGTGGAGCCTGTAAAACAGGAGAAGCATGTGGAGTACTGGTGGCACGACAACATGGGCCTTCTCTACTAAAAAAATCCCAAGTGGGAGCCTACAATCCGGCAAATGAATTATTCTCTCGATAATAATTTGTTTTTCAATCTCGGTCTGTTGTTGACAACGTCGACCTGATCCCACGTGTGCCATAAAATATATTGAAATCAGAGAAAAAAATAAATTCTGAATTCCAAATTTGTTACAACACACACGAACGAACTGCAATGAGGAAGTTCCTTGAAGGGAATGAATATTTTGTTATGTTATTTTTAGTTATTCCATTTTCTCCAATGGAAATAAACCAAGTAATAACATTTATGAATAATGACTATAATGAGTATTATATGTGTGTCAGCTTTGGCTCATAAAATCTGTGCATAAAAAACATTTTTATTATCTCAATTACCTTCTCACATATTACTGTTTTTTTCATTGTGGCCGTCGACGGCACCGCAGTTTTGCCGTGCCGTGACCCCAAGTTTTTTCTGGGCACAAAAAAAGTCGTTAACATTCACAACGAAATATCACGCCGTGCCGTGAACAAATCAGTTGGTAGCTATTTCATTTTTATCTTATTTTCTGGATAGTCCAGTAGTATTAAATAGCCGGAGGAGTGGATCGGGAATGTGTGGAGAGGAGTAGAGTTTTGCTTCTTCTCTTTTTATACTCTATCCCGACAAAGAGCTCTGGCTTATTTGATCAATTACAGTGAATGGCCGAGAGAGCAAGTTGAAATTTATGACTGTAATATGGAATCCATTCAAAATAAAATTAAATCAACCATAATAAGCTGTAAAGAGTTTTATTAGTTTATTGTGGCTCTGCATAAATAATTAGAAGTAGAAATCACATTTAGTCTGCATCTGCTATTTAGATAATTACTCATTCTAACAACAAACTAGGTATTTATTATATGAAGTGGACTAGGGGTCTTGCTGAAATTTACCCTTGGGGCAGAGTTTGGTCGCGGCGTTTTGAATCCATCATGACTTTTAACCAGTATTTAGCCGGAAGTGGAAACGGTGTATTTTTACAATAATGGGAAATCTCAGTTTTTGCTTGGAAACTTGTTGAAAGTGGTCATGTATTTTAGTTGTTAACTCCATAAAGCAAAAAGTTCTGAGGGTTTTTTTGCTTTTGCTATGCCGTCCCCGTCTGTCTGTTAGTCTGTGATAACGACTACTCCGACATGCATCATGGGGCAAACTTGGTTGAGGTGTCATATACGAAGTTGAAGTCTCATTGTTCTATCTCTTCAACACAGTGTTCACCTTGAAATGAAATGAAATGAAATCTTTATTCAAGTGTCTTTCCATAAATCAATGCACATAGTGATTGTTCTTCCTTTGGTGACACCACAAAAATAAACCATCTACTAGCTAAAAACTGTTTCCTTACCTAATAATTTGTAATTATTTAATTAAAAAATTCTTAACAATTGTCTTATACCCCTCATACCCTATTTTTTCAATATCAATATCTTTCGGTAGTTTATTCCATAGAATGGATACCTCTATACTCTGGACTTTTCTGATACTTGTAGGATTTAAAAATGGGAAGTTTTATTAGAGGTATTTTTCGAGAGGATTGTCTCTCGAAAAGTACCAATTGTTTATTTATGTATTTCCAGTACATGTTTTTTAGAACAACGTAGTCCCTTCTTTGAGTTACTGTTAGGAAGTTGTACTTTTGCCGTAATTTGTCAGCTTCCTTATTCTGAGGATATTTTTTTCTTCTGACTAATGTGGGGTATTGAAATTCATACAAAAATCTATCAATTAGTTTCTGTAGTTGATTTAATTTGTCTTCACTTACAGTGGCCCAGATATCAAGTCCGTAATCTATTATAGAATGTAGGTGGGCATTCACCATTATTTGCATAATTTTAGGACTCATGTATCTCTTGAATCCCCTTAGGTATTTTAATCTAGCTGCTAATTTATTTTGTACACCATCATAGTGAATATCAAACGACAAAGTTGGATCTAGTGTAATACCTAAGTACTTAAACGCATACACACGTTTAATTTCCTTTTGTCTAACTGATATGGACTCTAACTTTTCATTCTTTATAGTATTGTCTTTACATTTATGAAAGAACATACAGTAAGTCTTGTCAAAATTGATACAAATTTGATTATCGTTACACCAATCCATTATTCTGTCGACTACCTCTTCCAACTTTTGTGTTATTTCATGGATTGTCTGACCTTCATAATAAATTACTATATCATCCGCGTATAGAAGGTGAGGTATATTTATAACCTTACTAATACTATTAATAAACATACTAAAAGTTATTGGGCCTTTCGCGGAGCCCTGACAAATTCCTCTTGTGAGAGGATACATTTTGCCACCATGTTCAAACATAAATACTCTATTTTTATAATTATCATGGATCGTTTCTACATACCATGGTTCTAAAGCGTATTCTCTCATAAGTTTATTTACCAATACGTCATGGCCGACAGAATCAAAAGCTTGTCTAAAATCAATAAAAACTGCCCCAACCTTTGTTTTCGGTTTATCTATTGATTTGAATATATCATTAATCAAAACTGTTAGTGCAGTATGGCATGATTTATCTTTTCTGTAGGCATGCTGATTTGGACTTAACTGATCTTCTATCCTATTAATTACTCTATTGGCTAAGAATTTCTCTAAAATCTTACAGTAATCATTTAACAAAGAGATAGGTCTGTAGGTTTTTGCACATTTGCTACTCCCTTTACCTTTATATAAAGGTATATATACCTTTATATATCACCTTGACGACCCATATGCCAACAGCAGGCAATCGTTAAAAACCGTTACTGCTTAATGCTTTCTTATGGCATCATATCAAGTGATATATATCAATCGACATGTATGGAACGCTGAATATTGTGACATCATTTTTGAAAAACTAGGTAACCGTTTTGACGGTATGACGATTTCATGAGGTCTCAGATCATCTCATGTCTATCATGTTGTGTCATTTGGTGGTATCTTATTATTACACGCTTTGTGGAGTTACTACTTTGACAATTTCAGTTTTCAGTCTTCTCGTTTCGTTTCAAGTTGGCCTGTACCTGAAATTGCAACAGTATTACACAAACAATTAGCTGTAATTCATTTTATTCGAGTCATCATGGTCAGTCTTTTAATCCTCCCGTTTGGTGTCATTGTTTGGAATGACGGAACAAGAAAAAGGAATTCTGACATATATTGGTTCTTGAAACGCAAGGTACTATACAGAGTATTCAGAAAAAATGAGGTGGTCGGCGCCAGGAAATTAGCTACATGACTCTTGCAAGCGTACCTGGAGGATATTGCTTTCCATGTCATAATATGGAGTTTCTCACATCAGTTACACAAGGGTTAGGTAGTCACCAGGCAAAAGATGACAAAAAGCAACTTTACCAAAAACAAAAAAAAACATAAAAAGGGCGGACCAATGCTATTACGACGATACATGTTTTGTAGGTAGGTTTGGTCTGGCCAAATAGTCAATGTGGAATAGCTACGTTACTTTCTTGCAATTACACAAGGTTTAGGTAAATAGTTGCCAGACAAAAATGACAAAAAGCAACCTTTCCAAAAGAAAAATACATAAAGTGGGTGGGCCAATACATGGTATTACGAAACGTGTTGGTAGGTTTGGTCTGGCCAATATGTAGAGGTAATGTGAACTGTGTGTTTTATTATATGCATCTATCTACTCCCAGAATCAGTTTTTAAATCTACAGACTGTTGTCTTCTAGCCTCATCTCATTATAATAATACTAGACATTCGCTCCAGCACTAAGTACTGGCTAAATAATTATGTAAAACTACGACACGAATTCTGAATTATGGTTTGTTTTTGTTAGAACCGCGAATGAATTAGCCAAACTTTACATCCATTCCATTGCTTTAACTGCATTACTTTAAGAGCTCATAGCATTCTCACACAGTTATGCTTATGATACAGACACACATATACTGATTGTGAGATTGGTTTTATAAGAGTAGATGTGAGCGAGTATCCCAGTGGACTTTAATCCAAGACTCGGACGCCGCCGTCTCGCGTATCCTCGCAACATACTAAGCAACGCTGAAGAGTAGATTTTAGTCCAGACCCAAATGTCAGATATCCTTCCTTGTGACGGACGCTTTCGACTCACACAAGGAGGGTATTATTCTTTTATATTATTTGATTATAATCCAAAGCCCCAAAGTACCTTAAAACCAAAATCGTCATACATATGGAATAATTACCTTACTTTTTTCGAATTACACAAGACCTCTCTAGGAAGTCCACATGTGGAAGAAGACAAAAACAACTTTCATGGCCTTTTTTGTAGCCTCTTTTGTGGGTTTACTCCTGACGGTGGCGTTTCTCCAGTTTCCGGTCCAGATGTGGACAGACAGCCAGAGGCTAATTGAGCAAAGTAAGGTGTTGTTGTACAGTCGACTCCCGTATCGCAATTGGAAAGTATTATATATTTTCATTTGAGGTGGAGGGCTCAGACTGCGCTGCTGCCCTTGTATTGTGGTCACAGGTTTAAAATCACTAGAGAGGCGGTGACTTGCTACTTTCAAGTTTTAAACGAAAACTTGACAGATACCATAATATTTCTTATTGATCCGTAATCTAGTAGAGTTGTTGATGCTGTTCAAATTTATTATGCTATAAGCTTCAATTATGCTTTATATAGTCAATAATAATAATAAATGTGCTTAACTTTAGTAAATATACTATGACACACCGAATCAGCAATAAAAGGTTTTGATTACTTAAGCTTAAAATTCTAAAATTAAAAGGATTCCATCGCATGTCTAATTACTACATAGTTCCTTTTTTGAACATATTTCATTTCATTTCTACCTCTCATTTCTTTACCAAAAGCAGATTTACCGTTTGACAAACGGAAAAGTGGAGCATCACAAACGGGGTGAGGTCATCAAAGTAGTTGACCGACCCAAACTGAACCTTGAGGGGTGGCATTGAGCTTCCAAATCGAATCAAATATTTCCGCGACACAGGATCATCATTCCGAGGGATGATCCGTTCCTTGATGAAAGCCGTTGTCTGGAGTGACTCCTTGTGAACCCGGCCCAGCGTTCCAATCACGACCACAATCATGAGGAAACTGTTGACAAGGGCGTTGATGAAGAGGAGGAGGTGCACGATGGATATTCCCAAGCCGAAGAAAACCAGAGTGTACAAGGACGTGGTGATCATGAAGAGGAAGAAGCAGACGGCCGTTGGGGCAACGAAAACTTGATGCAGGTTGTTGTAGTACCTGAGGAATATTTGGAGTTGTCGGTACATTTGGATCATTCGATGAGCTTGGTTCCCAACGTGACCGCTGCTACGTCTACTTCTCCTTCCCTGGAACAAGCTTAGAAAGAGCTTGATGTGATACAGGAAACAGCAGGATTGGGTGAACAGGACGCCCACAATCTTGAACATGACGCTGACCACAAACTCGCCCATCATCCAGAAGGAGATGATGCAGGATGCCGTCAGGATCAGCAATGATTGGCGACTCCAGGAGTTTTGAGCAGCTCCAGCTCCTGTGTCACATTCCGGAATCAAGAAATGGGCCAAGCCAGCCGAGGTGCAGGGCAACAACCAGGTTTTTATTGTGAAGCACACGGCTCCAGCGGGAGCCGCGAGTACACCGCTCAGTTGAGTCAACTTGATGACACGCTTGTAGGTTTTCGAGAATGGCAGTCGTCCTGAAAAGGAAATGTTAATCAAATTTTTCAATCAAATGACATGACGTCCGATTCATAATATGAACCCCATTTTCTCCAAAAGCATTTTTTTACCTGTGTAATGCTTTTTCTCAAATTGAATCAGCAGGTTGAACAACTCCACCACCTGCTTTCCCTTCCGAGCATAAATCCAATTGAGCAGAACGGCGGCGGTTCCCCCCGAGCTGTAAATCAAGCTCTCCAACGTGGTCACCAAAGGCTCTTTTCCCAAGTACGCGATTATTTGTCCCCACAGGATCCCGACGACCAGAAACAGGAGGAGGTTTCGTTTCCGATGATGATGACCCAGTTCCCACTGCTCCCGTAAAACAAATCGCGTCGAAGAAGGCTGAAAGTCGAACGGGCAACATCCCTGGAGCTGTTGGAGCTTCAAGTGGGCCTTGAAGAAGTAGAGGAGATTTTCAGTTAGCAACATATTATCCTGATCGAGAAGAGCAACGAACTAAAAAGGAATGTCTCGAGTTTAATGGTAAAAACGAGAGAAAGTCAGAGAGCAACGTATTCTTCGCTACTATATAGTTGTAGAGTTAGGAATGGTTCCAATAGAATTAAAATTATTTATTAGCTTTCCCGGATAGAATTTCGCTTATTACGGTGAAATATTAATATGAGCGAAGGATATATAATATGCGCTACGAGCAGCCCCTGTAATAAATTTGAATTAGTAATTTTCAATTTATAGCCTGAAGAGGTATGAAAAGGTGAGAAATGAACTTTCAAATGTTTTTTTTTGTGAAATGGAGCATTCCTTTCTCGATAGTTGACAAAATTTTAAATAATTTCTAGTAGGTTTGGAAAACAACTCGAGTTTCGGCAAATCCTATTTATAATACATGTGGTAGCTAAAGGATGGTCTATGTTTGCAGAAAGAACTCGCTTTATTTGTCCTAAATGTGGTTTTGGTAAAGCCTTAAAGTTGCCCCACTTTGTTTATCTTCTTCCTCAGCAGTCTGGCATGGAACGGGGAAGAGCGGAGCGGAGTGTAAATTGTAAAGATAATATATAATTTAATTGTTATTCCAATAGGTTAATAATAATATAAAAACTCCTCCTTACGCTGCTGGCATATTTGCCGATAATAATATTGAGAAGGTGAAATCAGCAAATCAATAACCTAACGTGAGCTAGATAAAGCTGGGATTAGATTAACTACTTTCGGAAAGCTTGGAGTTTACTCTCAATTACAGCTCCTTGTCCACATACTTATATATATACTCATTGTTATAGTAATTTTCTGATTAAGTATTAATGGAACCGCAGAACCGCCCCCATGAAAAATATCACTATTGATTTATATGTTTAAGTGGTTACCAAGCAATTCACATACTTATATATATATACTCATTGTTATAGTAATTTTCTGATTAAGTATTAATGGAACCGCAGAACCGCCCCCATGAAAAATATCACTATTGATTTATATGTTTAAGTGGTTACCAAGCAATTTCAACATTAAGCGGTGGTGTTGTTTTGCAAAAGCAATACTATTTATACTATTCATACAATACATTCATATTTTATTTCTAACATTCGTATAAAATAAAATGAAATAGCATGTTATCAATTGGAGAAGGATGAATCAATGAATGCACCATTTCCTCACCTCACCTAATAAAATTTCAACATTTCAATGTTGAAATTTTATTAGCAAAGACGTTATATTAACATCTAACAGCATTGTTTATTTTCAACTCGTGTATTATTCATTGCCATTCTTATTGCTCTATTATCATTTTTATCCTACGGTGAAATCCCCTTTCTTGAAAGTGGTCACACACGCCTTGAATTGTGCACTGTAAACTTGCCCCTTCTTCGGGCAAACATTCCCAGGAAGTGGATGACCCATCGAAAGCACCCATTCCATTTCACAACACTCCTTCTTCCCGTTCCTGATCCGCATCCCTGCCTTCTTCCCACAAGATCTCGGGCTGCATTTTAGTCCCCCTTTCTCGTCCTCAACGAGCCACTTTCCTTTCCCACAAGGGCCCTATCACAAAAGAATCTCCCCCCCCAAAATTACATACTTTATAAAAGTTTTTTTTTGTCGAAACATGAATACCTCTAATAACTAAATAACTTGCCTGATGGTACAAATTGTAACATCGCCGTTCCACCTTGTCGTAAACGAGTCTCATGCATTGAGTCGTGCTGGGTTCACAGTAGGCGTACCTGGGATTGGTGGAACCCGTGGTCCGGGCAATTTCCAAGCACAATTTAAAATCGCAAGCGCATCTTCCGTAAATGGACCCATGGACGAGGTGCATCCGCTCAAAAGGGAGCCTGCAAACTAGAGCTTCTTGACCAACCAAATAGCATTTTTGATGTGGAGCAGCAGCAGCGCCGCCGTACAACACCCAAGGATATCCGTGAACAGAGCTTCAGGAATGAAACAAGCCAAAAAAATCATTTCATTTTAAAATTAGTTTTTTTTTAAATTTATTTTGAACGAGGACTCCCGACGTAGGTACTTACGCTGGACAACCAGGAGCGCTCGCAATTTGATGTCGAGCTCGCGACGTTTCATTATACGAGTAGTCGACGGGGACGCCGTTGTAACTGTCGCGAAATAAGTTGGCCACTATGCGCTTTGATAAGGAGATGTTGGCATTTAAAATACCAAGGAGGAGGAGGAGGAGTGAAGCGCAAAGTGAACTCATTTCGGTAATATGGGAAATCTAAAACTGAAGGACATTATGAATCAGAGCATGTAAATGGAAGTAACAATTTAATATTGTGACCAACAAGCATCCTGTGTGGTATTCTTCATCCTTTTTGAAAAAAATATTAAATATAAATTATTAAAAATATAATTGGTTTTTGTTTGAAAGGATATTTGGGATAATTCGGGAATATCATGCCAAAAAATTGTACTGACGTGTTTCCGGCGGATAGAAACTATCTGAAATATGTATGTATTTTATTTCATTCGAGAATGCAGATTCTGCTATGATGTGAACTTTTGTTGGTCGACATACTCGACATAGTACGGAATGTGCGGTTTAGGATCATTCGTCAGATTTATAAGCGCGTGCGTCCGCTCCTCCAGAAAGTTACTTTATCTAAATCAGGATATTTTTTGTAGTTTGATATTATATAATTATATTATTACCTACCTACATCGACTTCATATACTGCACCCCTGGTTCATATATCCGACCAAAAACGTTCCATGAAAGAATAAATATAAAATTTGAAAATTGGGAAAAATTGAGATTTCGCAATATCAATTTTTATTTCGGAGCCAATATCTCA
>JAANSN010006354.1:0-10670 GCA_036850665.1 Dicranocentrus wangi | reverse complement strand
TAAAACCTGCAAAAAATTGTGGATATTATTTTCCAAAACTTCAAAATTCTCAAGCGGTATTCTCAAACTAATTCACAAGTCACGGATTTGTGAGTGATCGTCTTCGCATCTTGCAATTACAATCGTTTATATATACCTTTCTTTTGGGATATTTTGTGGCACTTCATTGTGTGTAGCTTTTATCTGCCATTGGTTTTTTGAACCAAGCAGCACCGGTTATATAAATAATAATGTTGTTGTGTGTTGTTTGGCTTCAACCTGGGCAAACTAATAAAAACAAGGAATTTTACTTTATTTTTTTGTCTTTATTTACTATATCCCATGCAATGATGTTGTGTTGATGGGTTGGCGAACTCTATTTGCGATTCAGCGAATCATTTTATTTGTACAAAACTAACGTGAGTGTGAGGTGAGGTATGAGGTATATATTGTAAGCCCAAACATCAACCTTATCCACCACCACCACACTGAAATACCATTTTGTATCGATAGTATTGAAACAGATTCAGATATTATTTATATGTTTTGTGCCTAATATAACGCTTTATAGGTAATTTATCTAACACCGATATGTTCATACCATCGCAATCTTTTTAACTGAGAATGAGTTGTTGATATATTAGTGGATACGTTATCTGTTTGTACAATCCAAACTATAATGAAACGTACAGCCAGCCAACTTAACAAAGACGTTGATGATGATGAGTAATATTATATGTAAAGGTTATTTGTGTCGGACAAATTTTGAGATGATAAGCACCCTTTATATTATTCATTCATTCTACAAAAGTAAAGTTGTTTTTTTAGAAAACAGTTTCTTTGTTGTGTAGTTTGTTGATATTCGGATTCTCAGTCATATATTGTCTGACCTTTTTCACATTCATATTCATTCACTCATAATTGCATTCAGCGTGATGGGGATGGATGAACAGGTTGCATGTTCTGCGTCGGGAATTCTAAACCAGTCATTTTCCCATTTAAGTCGGCGAGCAGCAGTATGTACCTTGTTTCGCATGAACCCAAACCTTTTTCGCGGAGGAAATCCCGACAGATTCCATATGATTGGGAGGTCTATGGTATGTAGTAGGCATGCCTTTCATGAGCCACGTGTACCTAATCATGCTCCAGCCTGTAGACAGTAATAATAATAATGTATCTCATATAGTTCATGAAAATGATTATAATGGCTACGCTGTGTATAGTCGTCGTGCCCCACGTCATCATGCGGGAGTAGTGTTATATCAATCTTTTCCTCTCCTCATCATTGGACACTTTATGGAACAAAAGTTGCATTTTGGGATGGGCGAAAGTGCAAAAAAGGCAGAACCAGAGAGCCAAAGTAGGAGGAGAGCGGCGAGCGGCATGAAAATCCCTGCCCATAATTATGGTGTTCCCATCGGAATATCCCCGAAAATGATAAAAATGCGATAATGTAGAATGACAGGTGCGAAAATTGTTGCTTATCGTTAAATGTAAAATTGTTAAGCATAGTGACAAATTGATAATACAGATACAATGCTTTTAGGTGTTCACTCATTCATGATGATGACACGTGGAACTTTATATGGACGGGAATGAGCCTTTAATTAAATTCTTTTTGCTGTAGTTCAACTCATTTTTAATGCAATATAAATATGTTTTAACCATCAAAGTCATCCTTATCCACAACCTGCCCATCATCACTCACATAATTATACCCATAATCACAGTCCGCGTGATGAGAAATCTTCATGCCAAACTCGGTCGGGAATCCCACGTCAGCCACCATGGTTCTCAAGTCGCCGAGGAGGCTCTCGCTCGGGGTGGGGCTTCGACGTGAACGTGTAAAACCGCTCGTACTTGTTCCTCATGGTGGAAGGTTCTGGGCAGTAATGGATCACGCCGTAGGTCTCGTAGTCCGTGTGGGTGATCACTGTTGTGTCATATCCTGCGCAGGAAAAAAATTTAATAAAAAAATATAATCATAAAGAAGATGATTTAAAATAAAACCTGAAAAAAATTCTGCTTTGTTTAAAAAAATAATTTATTGCTTTGTTTATCTGACTTCTGGGATCAAACCATCCCGCATTCCATACGGCCGCATTGCCATCCACCAGAGAGCAAGTGGACCTGTTCGAATAATGATATCCAGCTTCGGCGTCAGCCACGTTGGTGAATCTGATGAAAGGAAAAATTTATGAGACTTGAAAGATTTATGATGGTTTTTTGCATTAAATTTTAAATAATTGGCCCTCATGAAAACTACAATAATATATTATTATCATTGTTCCACCTACATTTCATACCAGAAATGACTCATTCCGTCAATGTTCCAAATGTCAGTTAGATAGAGGGCAAAACACTCCCACCGCGGCTCCGAAGTATGCCCAGCTTCCACCGCAAATATCTCCTGGACGTAGAAAACTTTGTCTTCCATCTAGAGATAGCAAGCAAAAAATAATAATACCTCAACCTTGTGTGATATATACTTATTTTTTCAGAGTTTTCTCCTTTTTTTCAAACTTACGGCCCATCGATCAAAGTCTTCTTTAGGAGGATAGTTAATTGCACCTGGCGTACAAGTGCCATTAGTTTGGGCTGAGGTGGAGCCAATCATCATGGCCGCCGCACCAAGGAGAAGGATAAGAAGGCCCTTCATATTATTTGTTTTCAGTGGGATCGGTCGGATACGGGACGGTTGGGACTTTTTAGGTTTCGGTTTCGGCTCACAACTAATTCAACTGGAATGGCTGAAGCGAGGTTATATAATATAATATTCCTTTTTGAGAAATGGCATATATATTTAGTATATACTTACATAACAGAATGCGGAATTACCCAGTATCATAATATAACAAGGTTGACATAATTATCAGCATAATAAATTGATGGACAAGGGCATGAAGATGGAACAAGTAACATGTTTTAGTGATAATAAATTATGAAATGACAGGATTTGGTGGTGATCAAGGATTAAATACATGATGATGTGTATGAATAAATAGTCCAAGTTTGGTGGAACCACCTAATTTCAATATTGAATAGATTGCTGGGGACTTCTAAAAAAACACCAACATTATTATTTTATTTTCAAATTTTTTGTTTCAAAAACAGGATTTATTCCTGAACGTTTTGGTTAAAGGGCACACACTTTGTCACGTATCATGTACGTACCACGTGATACAATAAATAGTTTTGATTGAGTGATTGTCAGTCACAATCACTCATGCAGTTTGACACCTGAACCCCCATCGAATATATTTTAAGCATCAAAGTCATCCTTATCCAATGCCTGTCCATCATCGCCATCCTCACTCAAATAATTATAGTCATAATTGCAGTCCGCGTGATGAGAAATCTTCATGCCAAACTCGGTCGGGAATCCCACGCCAGCTACCATGGTCCTCAACTCGCCGAGCAGAGTTTCGCCCGGGGTGGGGCTCGACGTGAACGTGATGAACCTCTCGTAGTTGTTCCGCATGGTAGACGGCTGCGGGCAATAATGCATCACTCCATAAGTCTCGTAGTCCGTGTGGGTGATCACGGTTGTGTCAAATGCTGTTTAAACAAGTAAATGACAAGATAAATTATAAAGGTGATGCTAAAAATTAAATTTTGCCCAATGCTTTCATAAAATGTGCTTTTCTCTCAATAGCAATATTATTATAGCTCCACTACTGACATCTTGCAGCAAACCATCCCTGATTCCAAACGGCGTTATTGCCATCCACCGTGGCGCAAGTGGACCTATTTGTATAATGATATCCATCCTCTGCGTCGGCTACGTTGGTGAAACTGCAAGGAAGGGAAAATTTGCAATGGGAAATTTTGTTTCGGGTCTCCATTTTATTTTTTGGTTGGCCTCAACTATTATTGTTACTTGTCTTACATTTCCATCCAGAAATGACTCATTCCCTCAATGTCCCAAATGTCTTCTAAAAAGGCACTGTGGCACTCCCAGCGTGGCGTCGAAGTGTGCCCGGCCTCCACCGCAAATATCTCTTGGACGTAAAAAACTTTGTTTTGCATCTAATAGAAAATATATACGATATATATTTTTTTTCAAATCTGCTCTTTATCCGATTTTCCGATACGTTAAGTGTGTTTAAGATCTATTTTATATTCAAACTTACAGCCCATCGGTCAAAGTCTTCTTTAGGAGGATAGTTGATTGTGCCAGGGGTGCAGGAGCCATTATTTTGGGCTGAGGCTGAGGTGAAGCCAAAAATGGCCAGGAGGAGAAAAATAAGGTTCTTCATATTATTTGTGGATTTAGGATTTTGTGTGTATAAATTACGGAGCTATAATATGGGTGTCCTTTGTGGTTTCAGCTATCAACTGACGTACTTTCAAGTATTATCAACTGTGTTTTATTCGCTTGAGAAAAAAATTTTATATGGAGTATGAAGGAGGATGGATATCTGTCCAAGTGAATCTTGCGACAGTTTTTAATCAGTAATTTTTGATTGATGGATGGATGAGCAGCACGAAATTAGTTGATTTGGTTGGATGTCATGTCAAGGTGTTCCACCACATTAATTTTAAGCGCTCAATAATGACATCCTACTCATGCATTTCATTTTTCACAACAGATGATTTTTACCTGGGTTTTCCAAACGCATTCCATTGTTGTTGGTGCTAGAAAAACCTGACAAGTGATATAAACTTGAGTGACAGATCAGTGGCAGTGGCAAAATGTTACTTCTGAAACTCCCAGTTTATTATATCGTGCATGTCAACAATATTGGTGGAACTTGAACAAGATTATATGAATTTTGAAGTGCTTAAATTTTTTTCCCTTCATCCTTCATCATTTTAACCATCAAAGTCGTCCTTGTCCGCACTCTCCTCCTCCCCCTCCTCCTTATCATCCATATAGTTATAGTCATAATCGCAGTTGTCGTGATGCGCAATTCTGACGCCAAACTCGGTTGGAAATCCCACGTCAGCCACCAGTGACCTCAGCTCCTCGAGCAGGGTCTCGTTCGGGGTGGGACTATGCGTAAACGTGACGAACCTCTCGTACTTGTTTCTCGGATTAGCGTCGTTTGGACAGAAATGCATTACCCCGTAGTTGAGGTGGTCCATGTGAGTGATCACAATGGTGTCATATTCTGCTCAAGGAAAAATATATAATATGCATATTAATATTATACACAAATTACATTTTTATAATAATAATGCCACAAACAAACAATAGCGACTTTATCCACTTTAAAAAAAATCTGCCATTATTTCATTATCCAAAAAACTTGCTTGTGCCAGTAACTTCAGCAAACCAGCCTGTATTCCACACGGCTTCGCTGTCATCTATGACATCAGTGGTGGACAAGTTGGTGTAATGATATCCATCTTTGACGTTGGTGAAACTGTAAAAATAATATTTTGGTAGTCCTTACTCAGTTTTCCACAATACTCGTATGCTGATGATGCTGCTGCTTATTTTATTATTTTCGGAATTAAAAGTTAAATAAATTGATGGTCCTTTACAGTTCCCACATGTGGTGTTTCTTTCCGATAACGGGATCATCCCATATCGCGTCAATGTAGAAAGCATAGCACTCCCAACGGGGTTCGGAAGTGTGTCCCTCCTCTAACGCAAATATCTCTTGGACAAAATAAATGACGTCTCGCAGCTGCATCATTGATTGAGAGAAAAAAAATGAATAATATATACCAAAAATTATTTTTCTCTCTGGGTTTTCCCAGTGTGTGTTGTTAACTAAGAGATTTTTTTTATCCAACTTACGGCACGTCGGTCGAGATGCTGGACAGGAGGGTAATTAGTGAATTCAGGTCTGCAAGTGTTATTGGGGGCGGCAGAGGAGCAGATGCCGAGGAGGAAGGCAGCACCCGCCAGAAGGAGGAGGAGGCTCTTCATAATAATAATAATGTTACCAAAAAAAAGTGGTATAACTATACGACGAGTTCCTTTCTTCAGACTTATTGGCTTTGGTTTCAACTCAGTACTGATTTAGTGGAATGCCATAATACTCCGCTTTTATTTGTTGGGATGGAAAAATACCACTTTTTTAAAAACAATTCAACGCTGACATGAGAAGGACACTTAAAGATTTCAAGGTTATTCATGTGTACTATAGCATGATTATTTGATGGCTTGATCTCATTTCACTTAATTTGGATTTCGCTCAATTGAAATGATAAGCATGAATGACATGACGAATGATTTGCAGGACATACTCGACCGTAAGCATTTGGTTTAATGACAGAAAAAAGACAGCATTATTTGCTGTCAGGGTGTATACCAAGGATAACGTAGCCTAAGACCCCAAACGCTAACAAAAAACAATAGCGGATGAATATATTGACGTGTTGGACTGCTTGGATTGGAGAAAAGCGTGACAAAACAGAATTTTATGTCGGGAAAGACTCACTTGAATTTAACCGACTAATAATGTGATGTGATTACGAAGTTTTACTGGTCCTTCATGACGATAGGTTTGTACTTTGCGGACGGAAAGCATTACAGTTCTAAGCATCCCACAGCCGTCAGTCATAGAAAACAATTTTCAAAGTCAAATGTTCAAAGGTGTGTATAACTAACACCTTTGTATGTCTTTCATAAGAAAATCTAGTTTGAAAAGTAATCGCCAAGTATTATACAAGTACTTTGTTTAATTACTTCAATGTTAAGCCCCTTTTTTCATTAATACTACATATGTATTATCATTACCTTAAAATCCGCTCCTAAGTGTAATGATTTTGTCTTATACAACACAATTTTTCATTATTAAATGGCTCCTCTGTCTGTCTTGTAATACCATGAATAAATGATAATTAGTCATGCAGCACTACTACGAGCGAGGACATATTGAGTTCTTTAAATTTCAGCAATTTCACTTTACCGTTAATTTAAACCCTTCATAATAAGTACTTCTCTGTCAGACCCAGAAAAAAATCCAGTTCTGAAAACTTTCCTTCTTTCATTCACTCTCTTCTGACAGTCTGACCAAAACCATGAGCAATATTTCCGAATTTCTGCTTCACGCCCAACTCGGCTCGGTGGTGGCTTCCCTTCTACGGAACACCGCCTTCGAGCCATATTTAGCAGGACAATATCCACCTGCTGACGACGACGTGGAATACCCTGCGGTGGAAAGTATTTCTGGACCATTGTCTCCATTTAATTCCAACTGCCTCGCCCTCGTTGACAACTTTCAGTATGTGAATCTGCCCCACAACTTTCCCATCCCCATGGTTCTGATTCACGCCCAACTCGGCTCGGTGGCTTCCCTTCTACGCAACACCGCCTTCGAGCCATATTTAGAAAGGCAATATCCACCTGCTGACGACGACAACGTGGAATACCCTGCAGTGGAAAATATTTCTGGACCATTGTCTCCATTTAATTCCAACTGCCTCGCCCTCGTTGACAACTTTCAGTATGTCAATCTGCCCCACAACTTTCCCATCCCCATGGTTCTGAGGTCATTTCGCCCTGCATTTGCGAGCCAGATAATAAACGGATATTTATTCGGAATGTTGTATGGACATCCTCGTGGGGTCCGCCTCCAAGGCGATCCTCAGGTTGGCTACTACACCTGTCCCAGCCCGTTCCATCTCAACCTAACCATCAGCCATGGGTACGGAGGCTTATGTCAGCAATTGATATTTCACCGTTTCGTCTCCAAAATAAGGCCATTCTCATGTCAAGTGCAGATTGCTCTATTCCCATCCACTAAAATGTTCCAAAGCCCAACAGGTTTTATCCCACCTGAAGTTCGTCGTCTGTCGTTTAAAGATTACTACCACATATTTCCAAGAGTTTGGGTACACGGCGGGGCGGAGATGAGAGCCAACACCAGTTTTTTGCAATACCCGCCGTTTCCCTCCCAAATCCCACATTTGACTGTCGTCGTTACAGATGAGCTCCATCCGCTGGCCTGGTCTGGCGAAAACATTTTCACCTGGATGCAAAGTTCTAAGAGTACGCCAAGCGAGTCCAACATCGGCGACCCTGTTTCTAATAGAATCCTGTCGGAAGTCACGACTCGTCGGGTTGTCACTCCACGCAACTTGTCACAAAGTCAGCAGCTATTATACTTGGAGGAGCCTAAAGCCGTTGCAAACTCCTCGTGCCTCCGTATCTTCAGATATTGCCTGAATTGTCTCAAGCGACCCCCAAAAGACTCCATTGCTTTTGTCCCGGCTTCTTGCTCATCGTCTCGTCGAGAAACTACTACTGGAGTTACTTTTCTGGAACAGACGGCAAACGCGCTTGCATTCTCCGAGCAAAAAATCCCACTTAGATTCGATTGGGATTTTGAAGCCCTATTCAGGTCTGAACACCCCGACATTTTCAAAACACTCAACTACTTGGAACAATGCGTCAAAATGGGTTCCTCCTGGGATCGGATCAGATTTCCAAAAGAAAATTCCCCCGGCAACAACCCAGTCTCATCATCTTCAGAGCATATTTGGCTTTGTCGAGGCATGGCTTTCTGCAGCATCAAACTACAGCTACGTGATTGCAAGTGGGACACGAGCTTCGACTTGGTGTGAAAATGGGAAGGTCGTGGAGCGTCATAATGCACTATTTTCCATGTGGCCAATTAGAATCACAACGTCTGGGCACGTGCCCGGTTGGCAGCATCACCCCATTTCAACGTCATCCGCCGCCTCAAGATCTGACGAGCATTTTTGATCTGGCCATTTGGATTCTTGTGGTCTCATTTGCGGGCATTCTTGCCGTTACCTACGGGATGGAAAGGATTTGGAGAAAGGGGTCCATTTGGGCGGTTGCTCGCTCCCTAAAAAACGTGTGGGCTACAATGAAAATGCTGCTGGAACAGGGTGACCCGTTTTCTACCGAGATACTGGCACAAACTCGACTCAGGATTGTGATTGGGCTCGCTCTCCTCATGGGCGTCGTCATTAGCAACGCCTACAAGAACGACAATGTTTACAACATTTTTGCACCCCGGCGGCCCGTCCCCTACAAAACAATGGAGGAGCTGGTGGCTGACGGCTTTGACGTGTTTACGGACGCTGGAGAGTTTCAGGTTCCAACTAGGCTGTTTCATTTGCAGGACACCTGGTTTGGATGGGACCAGCACTCGGTGCGGGATGCGAATCAGGCGCGGGGCGAATTCATTTCGAATGATATTGCCAACAGCCGAATCAAATTGATGATGGGGGAATGGTCGGAATTGTTAGGGTCACTTTACAACCGGACTAAACTGGCTCCAGGGATGCTGCCCATAATGCAAAGAGTATTGGAGAGCAGTCGGGACCAAATTTGTGCCCTGTATCCTCATTGCAGCGGGATCATGCCTTCGTCCAGATTCAGGCCCAGTATAGTGAGGATTCGCTCCGAGGAAATCCGACTCCAGGCCTCCCTCTCGTTTTTCGAGCAGGAAGAGGCGGAGCTTCATCGGATCATGGAGGGTTGTGACAAGGTAGCCCTCGTCCTCCCAACCTACAAGTGCTACGAATATGCCAGGTCCTTGATTCAAATGGGACATAGACACGTGTACGTAGGGCAAGAGGCGGAGTTTGGGGTCGGATTTGGGTTTAGTCTGGAAGGGCACGTCGTGCCTCCGCTCCTTCTGAAACGGGCGGGAGCGCTGGTCTCGGCGGGGATTTGGGAGATGTGGAATACGCCGGCCCGATTTGTAAATCCGTACCTGAACACTGGGACCGTGGAGAAGCCGAGCATGAGCGGGAATGCAATTATCATTTTTTGGGTTTACGGGGTCGGGCTGACTATCGCGCTCGGAGGGTTTGGGATTGAGATATTTCTGCGCCTAGTTCCATTCTGCAATTTCAATTGCAAGCAAAGTAGGAAGAAGAAACTTATTTGGTACATACCCAAAAGGCGACATCGGATTACGTGTGCTAAGTGTCGACGACGTGCGTGTTTGACTGGCGGAGCTTCTGTGAAGTCTGCGATTGCTGATTTCATTCGCTTTTGCATTCACAAGTTAGGCAACCATTGTCAGCATATAATATGCGACCGCTGAACATTAGAAAACCATAATAAGGCGCATCGCTTAGGTTAGATTTTTTTTAAATTGTAATATCGCTTAATCGCTTACATACATATATTGTAAATTAAATCCACATCGCGAATTTTTTTAATTTTGTGAAGCAATGGATATCATTAGAAGAAAAATGAAGAATAAAGCATGTGACTGTTATTGCAAAAAGAGTCCTAATCTTTTTGTCAGTTTAAATTTGACAAAAGATGGAAACAATACTTGCTCAGAATTTTGAATAACCCGTGTATATTATTGGCTAAATACTTTTCTCAAAGACAAATCTTAACCAAAAATTAAAGGATTTGGTGGGCGTCATAAAGTAGTAACATATTATTTTTTGTAAAGCAAGATTTTCCCCCAGGTCGCCACCTTGCAACAACAACAACAGCAAAAGGAATATTCGAATTAAACTAAATATTCTATGAACTGATATGAACCAGTAGTGTAGTAATAATTCATTTACAACTTTTACAAGAGTGCGTATATAGAAAGAGACCACGACCAATGGGGTAACTTGCAGCTTTGCGCCACAGTATAAAACTCATGCTCAGGTCTTTTATGTTTATTCCTGGTCCTAATTAAGGACTTGCACTCAGATAGTACCACTAGAAAAATTGATTGGCAATTTAATACTTTGTGTGGCCTTAAATCAGTACTTTTTCTTAACCATATTATAGAGACATTAATTAA
>JAANSN010006353.1:0-10676 GCA_036850665.1 Dicranocentrus wangi | reverse complement strand
GTTGTAGGCTTGTCCAGTTTTGTTCGTATAAGTCTAATACAAACTTTTCTTTACTGCCAATGTGCAGATTAAAAAAATAACCCCTGAAACCCTGCAACCACTCCAAACGGTGTGTAATAAGCTTCGCTTTTGCCAACATGGGTAAACCAATTTTATACATTGTTATTTTGGAAATAATGTTGCATTGGCTCATAATCATTCATAGTAAAAGTTTAAGCAGCAGAAATAATAGTGAAAACATTTTGATGGACAAGAGCTTATAGCTAATGCTACTACGGCTCTGAAGGAAAGACGACGGCTGGGTTTCTCGTTCAGAAGGAGAAGACGCCGCTCTACACTACGTATCATGAAAGTGTTTTTTGCAACACATTTTGTTTTTCTGTTAGCAATACATATTAGGTATGTAGTACATGGATGTAGATAATGAAGTCTGTTCGCCTTTCCTCTTGCTTCTGCGTCCCACTCCTCCTGGCGCCCCTCCTGTCATTCCTTCTAGCAGTTCCTTGAGTTCCTCCTGCCATATACTTGCCAGTCAGTACCATTTCATTTCATTCCTTCTAGCTCTGCTCTGCATGAAAATGCTGTATATAAACGGGGAAATGAAAAGTTGCGCCCTATAAAATCCTGTACTTTGTTCACTCAACTTCTTATATTGTTATATCATTGGCAATTGTCATATCTCATAATCATTTTCATACGTTTCTCTCCTGTTTGACGTCTGTCTCTGTCATCTGCGTATTTCCTATTGAATGTTTAGACACCAGTTTCTTGAGCAAACCAAATTCCTGGGGCTGCAGATGAAAGTTCTTCACATTTACGTAAATGAGCACGCATCATTTACCAAAATTACTTTTACACACACCTCCGAATTTATCCACCCTTTGAACCTAACGTGAATGCTCGCTTTCGATGACGTTTTCAACGTGAAACACCAGCAGTCAGAGATGGAATGGAAAATGGAAACTGTTATCTATAAATACGAGTGAAGTGAAAACATGCTTACTGAAGTGATGATAAGCCTGTTATCCCTTGTAGCCCCATAAAACAAGGTAGGGTCAGTTTTTAGTATAAATACGCCAGTCGTATTGCTTTTTGTCATTAGTTGACTGTGAGCCACTTACCCCTTAGCAATCAAAAACTGTCCTCGGAAACCGGATACATTTAAAATACTTTCAATTTTAATTGCAATTTGAAAATTATTTTATAAAAATGACCTTCCAAAATACATATCTTACAATATTTTTATCTTCAGTTTTATTAGCAGCCTCCACGCCAACTTTGTCCAAGAATAATAAGGCACTCGAGAGATTAATTTTCAATTTTAATTGCAATTTGAAAATTATTTTATAAAAATGACCTTCCATAATACATATCTTACAATATTTCTATCCTCAGTTTTATTAGCAGCCTCCACGCCAACTTTGTCCAAGAATAATAAGGCACTCGAGAGATTAATTTTCATGGGGGCCACAGCAAAGAAGGAATTGTACATCAGCGACTCCATGCTGGTAAGCTTTCTGTCACAGAAGAATCACACATAATACATAATATTACTTGAAATTAGAAAAATGTTAATTTATATACTGTCTGTCCCATTTAGAAAATGGATTTCATCGAAAGTTTGGCGATTGGATGTCCCCTGCAATTCCAAATGCCGTTGGCAGCAATCGAAACCGTGGNTTGGCGATTGGATGTCCCCTGCAATTCCAAATGCCGTTGGCAGCAATCGAAACCGTGGAAGAGGTGGCTATCATCGACAGTTACTTTCACACCACTCAACAAAACAACAGTGATTATGCTTGGACATCGGGACTGGACAGGATTGGCAGAATGCCTGGGCACTGGGCTAGCACAGGTCTTCCAATTGTCCAGTATCCTGCATGAAGTTAAAGGACCTTGGCCCTCCGGAGCTGGAGGATCCCCAACTTACTTACGCCAAGTTTAACTGCGTTACTCTCCACAGAACCTGCAACAGACCACCAGGCACTCCAATTGAACTACCAGGTTGCTTTCCAGGTCAGACGGAATTCTCATTTGCAAAGTGGGATGAACATCTTAGATATATTTGTGAAAAAGAGATATAAGATCCATTTTAGTCATTTAGCAAGTTCAATAAAACATATTTGTCAAATGTATTTCCCATGAGCATAAGAAGCTTATTTTTTTATAAATGCGTATTTTGCCATTGCACATTTATGCTAGATAGAAGCATCATAATCCAAACAATGTCATGGGATGTATGTAGGTATCCGAAAACGTTTTTTTATAAAGAGCCAAGCGAAATAAGCAGTCGGTAAAAGTGTGTTTCAGAGAAAAGAATGGGTGTCATTACATGACTTTTATAATTGGATTGAAGACCAATGCATTTTAATATATCCATGAAGGTGCATTCTATCCTGAAGTAAAATAGGATTTTAATTAAAAATGCTCAGCATTGTATCATATTGCACAAAAAATGAAACCTTGAGACCTCATTTACTATCTCAATCCCGTTTTTATTCCAACGCATTCCAACTATCCCACGGAATACGGAAATGAAATTTCGGATTACGGTCATCTTAAAATCCATCGTGCAATAATACATGTACATGGTTAAAAGCACTACAATTAAGATGAATGGGATACTCAATTACGCATAAAATATTAAAATATTGGCTTTTTACTGAAATTATTGCTTTTTGAACATTGCCAAATCGCAGCGCAGTGAATTCAGAAAATCCTACAAAATCACCAAAGATGTGTGTGTAAACGAGTAGGCTTCTAATCTGACATGCAAAGAGGGAGTCGTCGTGTCCCTCCCTACCACATAAAATATATTGCTTTACTTGCTGCATTGTAACGTGGAGCAAAGACAGGTATGCAAGTTGCATTAGCGCATTAGTAGGAAGGTAAGAGGAAGGCGGCGGAACTCATCATGCGTGTTTGGTGTGGTCTTCTACTACTGGTACTAAACATTACACTTTTAGACAAGACTAAGACTTACCATGCAGCTATGTATTTTTCATTTTCAATGCAAAAACCAACCCCACCAAAGCAATTGGCTCACGAATCATACAACTGACGCAGTATCGGATGCCCAATATTAGACAAGACTTGCCATGCAGCTATGTATTTTTCATTTTCAATGCAAAAACCAACCCCACCAAAGCAATTGGCTCACGAATCATACAACTGACGCAGTATCGGATGCCCAATATGAGCAACCAATAGAATCGGCACTGCGCTGTTGTACAATGGGATGGGATTTTTCCTGTAAACGTGAACAACTTTACCGAAACTGAAGAAAGGCACCGCAAACCAATTTTGCTGTAATTTTTAAAACGAATTGTATTATCCTTGTCAAAATGTCATGCACACTGCAAGACTCGAATCCAGATCGAATTATTTTTTAATTTACAAAAACTGCAGTTCGCTTCATTCGCAGTTCTGTTTGGATTCTCGTAGCACACACCCTTATTCTGTTCATTTAAAATTATGCAGGACATTCATGATATTTACGGTATAAATATCACTCCAGTGCTTGTCTTTCATATACTACTTTAAACACTAATGATATCCCATTTTCTCTACATGGCCAACGTCAAGTTTAGATGTCCTTACTAACAATAGGTAAAACCATCGGTTGTTCGTAGTACATAATATAATCTAAGAGAAGGAGAGCTAATTGACCTATGTATCATCATAAGGAGAAAGATTTTATTCTCCAAAAGCGCAACCACAGTATATTTATTTACTCACATGTTGCTCACAGTTGACAAAAACGCACTTGGTGTATTTTCTTTTCTTATCCCCATTTAATTCTGTGGTGGAAACACTCATCCTTCAACCCGATCCGCTAGCAATCCATTGCAGACGCTTGCGCTTGCATGAATGAAGTGGTGTTGTGATTTGGTCTAAACTCTTGAAAACAAAATCTGACATAGAGGAATATGGAATATAAAGTAAATTTTTATTGCCAAGCTTGTAGCTTGAGGTTATAGTGTGCACTCGCAATTGCAATATCATTTTTAATTGTCAAAATCACCTTTAACTTCAACAGGCTGAGAACACTGGAGAGAGAGCTTGAGTAACTGAAAAGTTTGATGTTGATGAAGCAAGTGTGTTCTCTTTCATGCATTTTTTCTAAATCATTACGAAGGAAGTCAAAATTCATGATTATTGAAGTGAGACCAGGGCTCCAAGAAACTAATTTGAGTTCACACTCATCCCATACTCCCATTTATTTACCAGTATTGTTCCTGTGTAATTGTTCATACTGTTTCTTGGTTTAAATTTTGGAAGTACGCATTTGAGCATTTGTAATCGTTCTGCATGCATTTCATTTTCATATACCATTAGTTGTGCTGCTCCAAGTTAGACGTAAAACACTGGTGAATAAACGTGAATCTAACAAATCATGATGATGAGTCGAGTGTTTGTGTGTTGTGCATATTTATCCCCCTTTATTTGCCGTCCAGTACTACCTCGCTCAACATCACCACGGAGGAGAATGATGAGGTAATAAATTCTATCGATCGATGTAGTACACATACTCATGCATACTGTACACGATGAGTACAACGTCTTGGTGAGATACGGGGAAGATGTGCGAGGCAGAGAAATGAAAAGGCGAGAGTAGCTGTGTCCTCGATGGATATTGTTGTTGCTGTGCATTCATAAACGTATCTTTTATCATCTCTCTCGAGTGAGAACCCCGTCAAAAATACCAACACACCACATAGATTCCACTGTGTCCCATTCTCTTGCCCATCAGCTTTTCGACGAGTTTATTAAAGGACAAAAGTTATGGTATGGTATTATGATATATATTACACGGGGCTTTAATTCTCGCACGAAGAAAATATTGTAAATACATTGTATACGTCGGTCGGATATGATTTGAATTATCAGAAGTATTTTATGGCTGTGTATGACTTGTGGATTTTATTGTCTTACTACGGAACACAACGGAATATACAGACGACAACCCATGAAAAAAACTAATTTAATCACATATCACGAGAACGCAAATCCTCAAAAGAAGCTATAGCAGGTTGGCTTCAACACAAAAGCTGGATATTTGCAAAATTGAAAGAATCCTCACATTACCAAAACACTTTCTTTTATTACCAGGTCAGGAAAAATTCCATTATTAATCACCAGCATTGCTTTATGGGCTATATGCTAAACCAGAGACAAAGCAATTGCTTTAGGTGTGGTAACCCAGAATCAAGAATGGTTAACCGGGTTTAACGATTCTGGTGGTAACCCTCCGTCTTCCGACTCAAAATCTTTGTAGAGAATTGATTTTATTCATACTACCTACATACATGTACATACATATTATACATACACTGTGCAGAAAGCTGATGCACGAGCAGAAACATGTTGCATCTTTACTCTTTACTTTACCAACCATCATTCGTTTCCCTTTCAACAAATTTTCTTCAATGTGTAAAAAGCTAGTGTGGAGGACACAGAATGTCGTTCTGGTATAAGTCTGCGTATTTTTAAGCATTCTATAGCGTGCCACTGCTGGTACTATCCAGAATTTCCACATGATTATCGATCTTCAGTAATCCACATTTCCCAACAAAAGTCAAAATTTAAAGGGAGAAACGTCATAAAGCGCTATCAGCACCAAGTTTGTGGAAATAGTATGAAAATGGCCACGGTCAACAATGGTCGAATATATTTGTGATTTGTGCTTATAGCGAATGTCTACGACCACAAAATGTTCCAAGCATTATGACTTCACGGTATTCACAGAAGCAAATCTCAAGTTCTAATCGCATAAAAATAATGCACGTAATAAATAAAGGATGACTGCAGAAGGTTTTGTTTTCTTCTGTGGTGTAAACCCGCGCCCAGAGCACACAGCGAAACCTCTCTTTCGTGTGAGGTATTATTTTCATGCGATGAATGAAAATCATTTGTTAGTCCTGTGTCTACTAATTATATTATGGTTGCCTTGCGGGGTTGGTGGAAAATGTTGATGTTGGGTATAATGGTTTGGGTTCTGAATTTGTGATGGAAAGATCAAAAATGAATATCCTTTCCTGTTTCAATGCAATTCATGTTCTACATGCTTCCTACGAAAACCTTAATGCGTTCATTCCATTCCACGTTCATGTGTCTAAATACATAGCAAACTTCCTTGACAGACCTCAAACAACATCGCTTGCACACCAGGCAAGAATTAAACCGAGAGATGCAAGCTTTAAAAAGTATTACATTAACACAATTAAAGGATTACATTGATAGAAATAGGATTTATTAAAACATTTCACGTTCAACGTTGCACATTCCACTCCATCCATATGATTTGCAAACTTGAAAAAGTATTACATTAACACAATTAAAGGATTACATTGATAGAAATAGGATTTATTAAAACATTTCACGTTCAACGTTGCACATTCCACTCCATCCATATGCTTAATCATCCAAACTATTCTTAAATTTGTTAGGTATGATGGGTCAACCTCAAAATGTTTTGGATTAGCAGAATTTCGAAAATGTAAACCAAATGCATTGTAATTGCTGTTGTACGATTATTCAAAAACGACGACGAATATATCGACACATACCTCCAAGTATATTGCGACACAACTGGAGTTGATTAGTTGCCTGTTCAAGCATCGCCGAGGAAATTAGGACCTGATCCTTTAGTTCCCCGAGCAAGTCCTCAAGTATTTCTTTTAATTTTTTTGGTAAATTTACGTCAATCCCCAATAACTGCCTTCCACTCTGACGTAACTCATTAACCAAACCTTCCATCGATTCAGCAACTCTTTTCACTCCCATCAGTGCAGATATGGTGGGTCCGCTTGGGATCATCGAAGGAACAACCTGCACGTCTACTTCTGTATACATTTTACACGCTGGGATGGCTACTAAAGCCAGTTGCTTCTCCAGTGCCACAATCTCCATCAATAACGGATTGTTCGGACTCGGACCGTTTGTTGGAAGCACCGGTTGCTGATCCCTTTCGTCTCCACTCGGTTCGAACCTGTGGTAGAAGGAAATATCTGGATCCTGAAACGAGCAAATTTCAAGCCAATTATAATTCAATTGAAGATATTGTTAAAGCTACTAAAGGAACAAAATTGTGTTAAATTTACAACTTACAATGTCACCAACAAACATGATCCAAGGATTTAATTGTCCCCTTGTTTAAATTTTTTTGCGCAAGAAACGAAACGCTTGATTGACCAAACTACGTAAACCACAACAACTGAAGTCTCACTGTCTCATTTCATATTACGCAGTGATAGTAAACAGTGGCTAGAGACAATGAGATGAGAATCCAGTAGAAACAGAAATGAAAAGAGAGAGACACAAAAATTTTGTCACACTCAGCCTCTATGCTTTCTTAAAATGAGCCGGTGAAGGACGAGGAGACGACTTCGTTGCACGAAGTCAGGATGAAAAATGGTAAAATTGGTTAAGCTAAGCATCATATATGTCGAAAGGCGAAAGAGAGAGAGACACACAGAGAAAGAGAGAGAGGTAAAGTCAGGGAGCAGAGAGAGAGAGAGCCACGTAGAGGAGTTGTAGTTTGGTTAATCTGGTAGACAACCTGTGCAGCAACGAACATCAGAATTGTCCAAGAGTTTTTATCGTTGGCGACGTTGGCACAAGCTACATAAAAAGTAAATAACAGTTTTTGTAAGCACACAATCCTTATTATACAATGTATCGTAATGAAAAAAAAATTAATAATTCTTAAGTTAAGAGTGGAAACTCTTGCTAAACATGCTCATGCTAAAATTTCATTGCTTAATACACACACATCATATTACTTATGTACTGCCGCATTACATATTGTATTATATATTACACAAATCGCATTTGATAAGATATTCAGTAGTTAATATTTAGTAATGGGGTTTCTGTTTCTTTTTTCGTCTTCCTTACATCCCAAAAGGCAAGTCCTGTCCAAGCAAGGTTGGTTTTTGTGATTTTGCATTTTTCGCGTGAAAAGGCTTCATGCTCGTTTGTCAGAGAGCAGAGAAAGAGAAAGAGAGCCATTATCCACGTAGAGGAGTTATAGTTTAATCTGGTAAACAACCTGTGCAGTAATGAACATCTGTACTCTGTTTCGTTAGCACAAGCTACAAAAAAAGGAACTCGAAAAGGAAATTTTTTTTCTATCATACATAATATAGAATTAGAACATCTATTACTGGTTTCAACTTAAAATCCATGTACATCAAATACTAGTGTAATGACTCTACTCCAAATCATGAAAGCGTAATTCTTATTAAGAAGGGAAAGGGAAGCTTCAAGCTATTTTATCGACTTGCTCGTAGGGAAGAATTGTATTCATGCGCAGCCAACAAGGAATATTTCTTATAATGGATATGAATTTGAAGGAGGAACACTCGCCTACTGGGAAAAATTGAGAATATGTTTTTTAAAATCTCTGTGGGTAAATACGTTCGGCTGTAGGTTTTATTTGTTAAAACAGGCATCAAACTGTGCCCGTTGAAATCCAACCAAATACTTGTAGTGATTTCGTTGTCCATGTTATTTCTCAAATAAAACTCACAAATTGTCCCTTTCCAAACAGTTCTCTTTCACAACTCACATGACGCTTAAATGAACATTTTTTAGGGAATTTGCACCATGTTGTGTAACAAACATAACAGGATGTTCGTGCTTGTCGAAAATGTGTTCCCGTAGTGGTAAAGTTATTCTTTGAAATTGCTTCTAAATATAAAGTTCAACTTTACAAAAACTTTACATTAACATTTCATACGAAATTATGGCAATGGGCAAAATGATGTTTAGCCTATGAAGGGATATCCAAGTAAACCAAGCCCTTAAATCAGAGGTTCAATAAAGTTCTACGAATCATGGTCTTATTCTCTCCGTGTCACTCGCAAACAAAGAACCTGTCACACGTATAAGCATACCTATGTACACACCTCTGTCTAATTGAAATATCAAATCATGGGATGTGCAAACGTATGTACTGGATTCTGCATTGGATGTAATATGTAATGTAAGATATTACACACATTGCATCGCATCCAATTGAAAATCCCTAATAATAAACCCACGTAATAGTTTTTGTGATTTTACTTTTCCGTGTAAAAAGACTTCATTCATTTGGCTTCGATCTTTTGTGAAGGTCATGCTTTCCTGCAAAAGAAAATGGGATACTGTAAAATATTAAAGTCCAGAGAACGTCGTCTGGTGGATCCTTTACTAAGGAAATCAAACTTCTAACTTTTTTATTACACTTTTCCATATCATCGAAATCCTTCATAATTATTCCTTACTCAACTTATTTGCAGATTTGTATTTATAGGTACATCGCATACAACCACAACAAAGTCTAGGAAATCTCTAGCAGTTAGAAATATCCTTAAGTTTGGGCTTCTTTCATGCAAGCAAGTCTTTTACATTTTACCAATTTTGATTTCTGTACACCGTATTATTCCAGACATGACCAGTTTCCCGTGAAGTATCGTATTACAACGCACGAAGCTCATGCTCAAACTTAAGGAAAATAGGTATGTGTAATCCAAATCGGGTACCAAGAAGTACTAAATTAGATAGTAGATAGTCTTTGTTTTATGACATGACGGTACTGTTGAACATTTTTGTTCCAACACAGCCCCACAAAAACCAAAACTAAAGAAGCCTAACCTACAATTTAATCACGTTGGTGAGAAACGGTGTTGGTTGGTGTTTCATAAAAACATTATTTACATGTTGGTCTTAACGATTTAATATGGCCACACGAAAAATTTAGCATGAGGGTTCATATATTGGATAACGTAATAATGTGTTGCGTTGCGTGTCATATGGCTTGGATTCTGAATTTGTGTTGGAAGGATCAAAACCTAAATTTCCCTTTTTACAGCCCCACTCCAATGCAATCCCATTCCAATGCAATTTATGTTAGTTACATTACACGTGATCCAGTCCATCCAGCAAAACACATCGTACTCTTCTTGCTTCTTCCCATTAATGACTCATAACATGCCTACCTAGTTTGGTTTGCGGAGACGTGCTTAGAAAAGAACACCATCCAAAAACATGGAACTCTTTACCGCAGTGTATAGTATGTACATTTTTCTCATGCTGGGAAGTTACAATTACAAATAACGTAGAACACAATCTGTATGAATAAACACACTACATTATTCGTCCTAAATGTCGGTTTGACTGGGCATCTGATCACTTGGACGTGATGCCCTGGCGTAACAAAATCTGTTTTTGAGCCTTGGGGACTAGCTTTTTCGGAGACATCGGGCTTGGCATATATCTAGGTATACATTCCATTATTTACGCAAATGAAGCTCGTGTTTTTCCACATTTTTGAGCGTTACAATACCACTTTGTAGTATGCGTTGCATAAAGTAAATGAATGTTGATGATATGATCTCACCATTCGATTAAATACTGCGTAGAGTTGAACTTTTGGACTGTATGTTAATGCATTATGAAATCAATTGCAATTTCTATTAATATAAAACACATTTTTCGAATCTTAACAAAATGGAAATCACTGTAGCAAAATGGAAAATGTTCATTGCATATTTCATGCTTTGGGCATCCAGAAATTAAATTCTAAGCAAGACGCCAACTGTTTCAAACGATGACAGAAAGTAATGGAGAAAATGCAACATACCAAAACGTGTTATTGCTTTGTGCGTGTAAATGAATGTTTTAATACCCGG
>JAANSN010006352.1:0-10678 GCA_036850665.1 Dicranocentrus wangi | reverse complement strand
TATCAATGCTATCATCATCATGACTGCACTGTGGCCTGTGGCTTTCACTTTTCGTCATATTTCGCATGGGAAAAGTAAGTGCAATCCATTAGAATGAATTTATCTAACATTTTCCCTCTTGCTAAGAAACTTTTAGCTGATGGAAAATGTAGCCGCGATTCCATGTACTGTGGTTGTGCAGCAGCAGGGTGCTTGAAACCACACCTGTAATCCTCATGTTTTACTCATATTGTTTATTGTCCTTGAGACTGAATTTTTCTTTTTGTATGCTCGTACGATATCTACCGCTACCGCAAGGGAATATCACTTGGTGTTGTGATGGTTCATTTTTATTTCTAAAAACAATTTGATATACGAATGTATGATTGTGGTTTGCAGTTTTCGTCAGATATATCCGTTGACGTCAAATCTTAGTTGAGTAAGTTGATAGGAATCATACACACTGATGATGGGGATATGAACATGAACTACAAACAAGGGTTAATCATGTATGGATGAGGTTCATTTTTTTTTTACCATAATGCCTATACCTACTACATCCAGATCCAGACATATCAATATTGTGCTGCTAACTTGGGTAATTTAAGATATCGTTAAAAGTCTATTCCAACTATGAGTATTTAAAAATATAGCCCAAGAACCTTCTACTTGGAGAAAGGGATATTTGATACTTCAGGAATAGTTCAAGTTAAGTAATGGTGATCATACGAGCAGTGACGTACTTATGTGGATATGAATATTATGAATATTACGTGCAGTGGTCGTGGTAAGATATTTTTTCAGTACGTGCGTTAGAGAAAAATTTGATGCTTGTTCCAAACTTTTCCACTTTTCGTCAATGATCACAAGACTAATCCTTAATATTAGATGACTTTCAACATAGATTTAAGAAACATGACTTTCAAATTCAATGGCTGGCTTTTCTGGCCTCTTCGTGACACAATTTAAGTTCATTTCATTTGGCCCCATACAAATCCCATAGTACCCTATCAAGGATAAGATGGGTTTGACTCCCACCTAGTCAGGTACGGTGTTCAATCATTTGCAAATAAAACTTTCAAGTTGCATCCATCCGTTTTGAAAAGCAGGACAAGTACTTTATTGGAATGAAGTTTTTTAGGGTCGGGTGGATATTGATGCCTCAATAATAAGCTTCCTTAGTTTCTGCACCGTAGATTAAATTCGAATACTTTGTGAAGTAAAAATATATAAAAGTCCAGCGGGAAATCAACGAAATATTGCTTCTCGTGATTATGTTAAGTGACGTGTCAGTACCAATAGCAAAAGGATCATCACTAAACTACACCAACCTCTACTACTAACACTGTTAGACTTCTTGGATCGCATTCAAATCAGTATAATATTTATACGCCTATTTATACCTTCATTACATGCTTTATAATCAAGGTTGAATTAAGTTGCATTAATACTGCTCTTCCACGAAATACCCCATGACATTCATTTATATCTTTAATTACATACAGGTAGATATTTTCATATGGGGAAAAGTCGTGAAATCGATTCGTCGTATCAATATCGTTTCTTACTGTGTATGCCATCAAAGGAGAAAGGAAAACTTATATTATTATTAATTCTGGCTCAGTGCCTCTCATGACGTGTTCTCGGATTTGTTCTCATTCTAGAGCTGTTCTCACGAACTAAAACCTTTGGCATGCTACTTTGCGCTAAGCATTTTGCTGGAGTGCTTGGAGAAGTAAAGTGTAAAAGTGCAAGGCTTTTAAGCTTAAGTTCTTGTGTCAGGCTATTAAATTGAGAGAATATGTAATGTTACTGAAGAGAGCTCACAAGAAGTAGTTTCAAGTGGAACTGAGGAGAAAAAGTGATGAACATGTCGTGAAAACATATGAGGTTTTTAATGAAAACATAATTTTCTAAGGCTTACTTTCACCATCATAATAAATGATCCAGTCTGTTTAAATGGGATTACACATTTGACAAATGTTTGTGCTTTTTTGCTCAATATATATGTAGTTTATTATTAATAGCACGATAGTCATTGAACGTAAGTTCACTTTGCCCTCGACACGCGTGTACCTATGTAGCTTAAGGAAAGCTACCTTGGGAAGGAATTCTAATTTAAATAGTAGTTAATGCCTTGTCAAGTGTCAATTGAGTCATTAGATCTCGTACGGCTCCCGGAAGGACTATGTAGCAGATTAATTAAAAATGTCAAGAATGTCTACTGCTTTGCGTTGACTTGTAAAACATAATTATTATATGCTTTATAGAATAGAGATATAAAGTATAAGAATCTTAATCTATGCTTTATAGCTTTACAAAATTAGCAATTTTCTTCCATTACAAATGATGGACAACTTGCTGAAATCTGGAATTGTATAGAATATCAGATTGATTCTAAATATGTAAAACTCTTTCTTTAAACTTCAAACATTAAATAGATTTTTGACAGTTCGCCCCCGTTTTATGTAGTGTCGAAACCAAAGACTATTGACGTTTTTAAAAGCTAAAGCATAAATTGTGCATCTCAAAAATAACCATGCATTCCTACTAAAAATACGGATGTATTTGCGGAGAAAGTTAATAGTGTCAGTATTGTAAGTATAACGATTTGCTAGACTTACAAAACAACATTCATTGCTCATGATATCATTTTACTGTTTTTGTTTTTACAACACAAGAAACCGTTAGTTTTTTATCATTAGGCCTTGTCGCCGAGAGGCTGTAATTCAACAGAGATGTTGTTGCTTTGGCTTTACCGCAATATAACAGAATCATGAAATATTTCTTTCTGTGAAACTCAGGTATTCTGCCGACAAGTCTTGTTATATGTATGCGAACTCGAATATCAAGAGTAAAAAGTGTTACGTGTTTGCATATTGTAGAAACCCACCAAGTTTCTCGGTATTCCATCGTATATAATAGCGTCTGAAAAATCCTCTTTACGCTTGATTCGGATATATAATTCAGAAATTCCTTTATCCTTTTCCCATCTGTATGACAGTCTGTCGCCTTTTGGAAAGTTATGCATATTGATTTTTGTATGTACCATAAAATCCCACAAGTTCGAGACTTTCTAGACTTCTAGACAACACCTAACGTGTTATCTTGCTTGCTGTGTGCCGGTGACAGCAGTTCAGTGATTATTATATATACTCACGCAAGTGGTGACGACTATCAACTAACATTTTTAAAAGATTTATTCAGCTATACCACCATGTAGTGTTGAGTACTAGACGCCTAGCTACCTGAAAACTGTCTGTCTATTGCAGTCATAATTATGTGTGTTGTTGCTTGTCCTCATATATCTTACTTGGTTCGTAATGTTATGTTATCACATAACACGGTGGATGTAGCTGGATTTCTTTAAAATGATTCGACCCCGACCTTAAAGACTCACATAGTCACATGTGATGAGTTGAAGCACGACTCTGAACTCTGAAGTCATAGTCAAAACATGGTCATCATAACGTAACGTTTGGGATTTAAATACCTATTGGATGTAGGCACCGATAAATAAAAGTAAGGAAGCATCACTTCTATTTATCGGTGGATGTAGGATAAATAAAACCTCTGGTAGGTAGTAGAGATGCAAAGCACAATAAACTAGAGAGATATGCTGTACTGCTGCGTTGACCTTTGATCTATGGCGAAGGTCAAATCATCTATTTTCTCCCTAGATCTCATATGAACTCATTCCCATGGCCAGAATGCAATAAAGGCAATTTGTTTTTCGAGATACCTATACTCTAAAAATTATGCTGACATTTGACCCACTTCCGATTACGTACGCCGTACGCTCAAACTTAAATTTGCCCGAGGTATTGAGGTAAAGAAACAATGCGTGAAATTTCAACTTGAAACGCCAAATCGTTCTTTGAGTATCTTGAGTTATCCGGTTAACAGATGGGCGCCCGACGGCGCTGCGTGATCCTAATATGCTTTGCATAATAAAATATAGTTACCTAGTGTAATTGACCTTGGATTTGTACCATTCCGCAGAAACCCGCGAATAACCTACTGCTACAGATGCTGCATAAGTCAGGGATTGCAATTATAGCGCTGCGCTATAATGATTTCGAAAAAATATAAAGATTTAATGGAATAGCTGTCATTACTTTCACTTTATTGTCCTCAATCTGAAATCTACCAAGGTCGACTGCTTGCGTATATACAGTTTATCATCACAAACAGGTTTCTGTGTGCTCTAACCAGTTTTGCTGAACTGTGCAATGCAATCTGCACAGTAAGAATGCTTAATGATTCTCCGACTCTCTATAAGTTTATCATGTCATTGAATGGGATCTTGTACCTTTCTCGGTCTCTCACTTCGTACATTTTGGTTACTATTTTACTTATAAATAACTAGCTGACATGTGATTTATCGAGCAATAGAAATATTAGGTGGCCGAAATACTAATTACAAGACTACTGCTACGAATCAGGGAATTAAATAGTAATGAATCACGAGCGCGAGCAAGATTTTATGATCGCATTCAGCAGTGGAAACTGCTGAGAAATGTGTTTTTCTTGTAATCCCTGTCACATTTCTTTGCTTATATTTGTATATCATTCCTGCTGATACTTTCCCTGTGTGATGTCTCACACACAACATAGCATTGTTGCAACTGCAAGTAGCAATCTACATGACTGTGACCTCATTACAATGAAGCAAACAAATAGGTTCATAACAATTATGTGTAATTTGTAGCACAGTTGTGCGCTATAAGTTTATACTGCCTTTCTATGTGCTTGTGATTAAAGGTAAAATGACTTCCACACAAAAGATGCTTTCATAAGTCCGCATAATTACTGTGGTGCAACTCGCTCATTATGTGTGCTCTTCATCTCTCCGAAATGGATGAAGAAACCATTCTTGAGACATGTTGTGTAAGGCAAGAAGTTATGATAAATTAGATGCACGCTCTCAGCGTTTTTATGTCAAGAGCATAGAGGAATTGCAAAAACAGCGAAAGGTAGCAGCTCTCCACTGCTAAAGGATTTTCTTCGGAGAAAGCTTTCAGCAGTCATGATCTTTGCTCACCAGGCGTTCGTCTAAGAACATGGTACATAATTTAATAGGGATTTATGTATGGCGAAATTAACAAAACGAGTTTCTTGTAGTTTCCACAAGTCATGTGTATTTCACAAGCGAACGTGATTGCTTGGTGCTGCTGATGGCTTGTGTGCATCTGACATTTCAGTTTTAACGTGTCTCATTTATCCTCTACATGATAGTATTTATGTCAACTGTCCAACNGTCATGTGTATTTCACAAGCGAACGTGATTGCTTGGTGCTGCTGATGGCTTGTGTGCATCTGACATTTCAGTTTTAACGTGTCTCATTTATCCTCTACATGATAGTATTTATGTCAACTGTCCAACGATTTACTTTCCTGTGTGTTGCACAATTAGCGAATTTAAAGAATAAGAAGGTAGAGATAAAATGTCCAAAATTCCTGTTTGCACTGACGTTGCTGTCTGCTGTTTACTAGTTTATACGAACATCGTAAGCCGTAAGCAACGACTATTCGAGACTTGCCTGTTATGTGTAAGCGAAGCACGGGATCATGGTATGGAGTATGGGGTAAACAAAGAGGAATTAAAGTTTACAGAGTTAATGCTACAGAACATTTTTCTATTTAAAGCACATAGAACGTGTTCATTGCTTTGATGCTTTCAACAGTCGCAGAATCGGACTTCCCACAAAGTCTAAACTTGTTCCTATATAACTCTTGGAATTGACTCTTGGGAACTCTAAGACTTTCAGTTATGAGGGACATCAACATCACTGACATCACTTTGTGGGGCACAAGTTTCTCTAATATATCTATATCTATATACATATATTATTCATACATCTATTCCCGATCTCATTTAGCCCGAACTGGTATTAGCGAATGGGTACATATTAGCATATTGACATCTTATTTCCTTGTTTTTGAAACATCATAAACTATTAAATTGCTGACTCGACAGAGCCAAGGAAGGTGTGCAGTGTGCATATTTTAATTTTACGTTATATTCAAATTCGTAACTTTCTTTATTTAAATTAAATTCTTTAAAATTACACATTGATATATTGGCACTTTTGCCCCTGGTATGGGAAAACGGTAATGAAGATTTCGTTACTGTTTCCCACTTCATTATGAAGTCTACTATACTATAAAAATGGAAACGTGCATAACTTTTTCAGCTCGATCTTATACGACACTTCCAGTACGAAAATAGTTTAACCCATTTAAGTATACACAAATCAATTATTTCGTTCTTATAGAAGCGTCCGAGGTATTCATTCGTGATAAGTGACACCAAACATGAAATCCTCATGAAAATTAAATTTTATATAGACTCGACATTCCCACACAGTGATGTCTCTCGTTAGAGGCGGTGCGATGTCACAAACGATATCTTAAATAAATAATAACTGTTGCGTAATAGATTTGCACGCTTTATCTCCAGAAAGAGTGTTACATTACATTGTTTATTGCTAACCACACGATTTCAAAATAAATGAGACTTATTGCGCGATAAAATAATAGGACAACAATGCTAACAGGTTAATAGAAATCGCAATGCATAGTACACATATAGGTATGTTAAATAGTTGAAGCTTCTGTTTGCTTAATGCTAATAATATCTGCCCATTCACTTTTTAGTTGATCAGTGACGGAAGCAAAATTTTGAAGATCCTTCTTTCTAGCGTTTGACATATCCTTTAGACTAACTTTCAAACTGGAAACTTCTCGTTTAAGCATCTCAACCCTAAGAAAACAAAGATTATTAATTCCATAAATATATTATTTGCATAACTATATCACAAAATGTATTTTTTATTACTGATTTCTAAGCTTCTTGGCCATATCCTTATGCTGAACATTTTCATACACATATAAATCGCCAAGTTTAAGTTCCCTAATAAGCGTTCGGATGTGCTCTACTTCCTGCAGGATTTCCTCGCTGGTGACCTGTCCAGCATCCAAACACTCGTTGATGCACTGATCAGCCCGTTTCAAAACACAAGATATCCGTGCAGTGTGCTCCGACGCATGAATTGATTTTTGACGCTCCTCTTCCGCTTGGCTTAAGTATTCTTGCATCATTTTAAGCAGAGACTTTCGCTCCCGATCTCCGGCTTCTATTGCTTTGGCCGCATTTTTCAGCTAGCATTAATTTGTTTACATTACATCACGAAACCCGAAATATTCATTTGCAACGACACTATATATATATATGCTAACTGGTTAGTAAGTATATGGTTCGATGTGTATTGAAAAACCTGATTTTCCATTTCCCGTATACGGTCCACCGTCGCAATCCCTCCCCCAAATGTGCCTGAACAACTAATTTCCAGTTTGTTGCGTAGCTCAATGATATCTGCGTCTTGTTTCTGAATGGCGTCTTGTTTCTCTTGGATAACGTTCTGCAACCGCATAACTATTGCCCTTTCTCGCTGCAGTGCCCTTTGCCCTTCTTGTATTTCAATGGAGGATTGATCCCTGTATCTTCTTTCCCTCTCCTTTTGATTTGCCATCTCCTGGCGAACCTGTTTCATTTCTTTGTTGTGCACGTCAGACTCCTTTTCACTTTGAGTGAGTTTCCCATCAAGGATCTCAACTTGACTCTTGAAAGTTTTTATGTGATTTTCAAGTGTCTGAATTCGAGCCTTACTAGCTTTTAGTTCTTGTTGACAAGCCTTCCATTCTTTTGTGGTTTGTTCAAGGTCTTGAGTAAGTTTGTCGATTTGCTCTTGCCTATACGTAATAATAATTATTGTTTACCCCTGTAAAATATTCATAACATGGCATGGATATATATAGGTAGCTAGCTAAACTACTTCTTTCTCTCTTGTTGTATTAAGGTGGCTCTTTGCGGAATTGCGTTTGAAAGGGGGGATCCTCCGGTGAGTCGGTCCTGCTTTTCTGTATTCATGCTCATATCTGCATCTCCTGCGCCGTTAGTTTGTTGAAAGACAGTTTGTTCTTGGTCGCTTGCCGATGACGTCTCTTTAAGTTTCTGGTGGAGTTCCGACACTTTCTGCTGAAGAGAAATGATTTGTTGCTGTCTTCCTCTCCAACTAGCACCCCCAAAACCGCTAACCATGTTAAGTACACCATGCGGAGTTGCCCCATCTCCAACTTCTTGGCTAAGTGCCTAATTATTATGAGTACAGAGGGCTAAAATAGGAAGTTGTGCACTCCTAGTCATTAATTATTTAAACACAAACCCGTAGTGCAGTTCTTAGTTCCATCCGCAGCTGTTGGTTTTGCCGTCGATATTCAATGACCTTATTAGTCAATTGGACATTCTGTTGTGAGCCTGGTGTAGTAGAACTGCTGCTGTCCAGCTCTCCAGTAGAGCCTTGAGCAATGAAATCATCCTGCGAGTCTTTATCCCGGAAGCATTCAACCATATTCTTTAGGCTTTCGCTTTCTCGGAGCAATTTATTAATTTTTGTTTTCATTCCTTCGGTTTGAGCTGTTAGATCACGATTCCTTTTACTCAGCTCAACAATCCGTTGTGTCATAATGCTCGTGGACGAATTGGCATAGTCCGGCTCAAGTGCGCGCTGCACACAGGAAATAAACAAGGATGTATAAAATATTGTTTGTACACGGCATCAACATTTTCTCAATATCTTGTTTCAAGCACTTGATTACGCTATTTTTACGTACACCACATTTTTCCCTATGTTCTGCTCGATATTTTCGAAGGTCAATAACTTCCTTGTCAAGATAGTCGAGGTGCCGTTTCAAATGCCAATTTTGCTCGAGAGCACTCTAAATAGATTTGACATCAAAGTGAAAGCCTGCTTTCATTCAATTATTTTCAAACATGAATAATGCAAGAAATATTATGTAATCAAACTGAACCAACATGAAGTTTGCCTTTTAAATGATGGCCGATTTCTAATGGAAATTCTAAGTCATCGGGAACTTCAAATAGCTTGCGCTGGAAGTCTGCATCAGTGAGAACGGAAGCATCCGTTGTTTCCGGTTCAGCCGTTTCTGTTTCTGAGCTTGTCATGTTGTCTTATTTGAGAATGTTTATTATTATCTAGGAAGTATTTTTTTATGTTAACGTAGCCTGACAAGACTGGAATGTTGGAATTTATTTCAAATAGATACAATACTGTACATGCACACCTCCAATATGCTACAATATGGTACTCCAATAAGAACGTTATAATCCCGAGTTGTTCTCGAAAACTTTGTTAAGTTTTTAATCCCATAAATGTACGTTGTGTATTTCACCGTTAAAAGCATTTGGTCAAGCAAAGGGCTTGTCTATGGTTACACATTGGTGGTTATACAGGATCATCATTGTCTATATAATGCTTCCTTGGTGTAATGGACTACACGCGAAGAGTTCATTGCTCGCTGGAAGAGTTGAAGACATGGAGAGGAGAGTGTAAATTGTATAAAACAAATAGGGGTGTTGATGATCATATTCATCTTCGTCACTGTCGCTCCTAACGTTAGTAAGGAAACGCATCAGGAAACCACCACATTCAAATTGATGAAAATGTTCCGCATATGGAAATATAGGATTTCAAATGTCTTATCAGGCGCAGGGTTGACGAGCCTGATGGCTGTAAGTTATAATAACTGTTTCGTGGAATAAGGAAATAGGTATATGTATATCCTTTCACCATGGGGCATTAAAAAGTGTGCCTTTTCTCACATCTATAAGCATACGGGTTTTCGTCGGAATAAAAATGAAAGCATGGACTGGGAATTCGGGAAATTGTATATCCTGTGTGGAGCACGTTTGCAGATGACGCAGATCATGGCTCGGTTGTGCTGTCTGACAGACAATGTAGCATTTGTTCCTAGTATTGCAATACTGCAAACTTGTTGCTCTCAGCAAGCTGGTACCCCATAAATTGTCAGTTGCATTCATCGAGAGGAACAAATGTATAATTCCTAAGAAGCAGATTCGCAAGTCGTATTATATTTGGCTAGATTTATAGGTAGATTATATTGGGTGGATTGAAGGTTTAAAGAATAAACTGCTATGATGTAGTATGAACAGTATGCAAGCAAGCATGTCTGGTAACGCATAAAGCTCCGTTTTGGAAGCTTGAATTCAAATGACAGATTTGTACGTGCCTGTAAATGTAGCAACGTATACGGATAAAAGAGGGCTTGCTTAGGTGAAAGCAAATTTCTCCTAAGTATACCCCGTGTGGATGGATAAGGCATACATATTAGGATTCAGGATGAATGAATTTGTCTATTAATCAGGGTTAGAAATATTCATATTATTTGAATGGTGATACGGTGCAAATTCAAAGTGTGAATGCTTCTAAAAAGGGTAAACATAAATACTCAGAACAGAACAAAGGCGAAGTCAATATTTGTGACGTGATGTCATTGTTCACAGGGCTAATCCTGCGTCCTGCAAGTCGATTGATCATATAAATGAGCTTTTCGTTTTATGTCCTGGCTGAGAGATGAAAATGAAAACAATGGATAACACTTGTGTGCATGCTCTTCCAGTTTCTCGTTTTCAGATAACGAAATTGATCAAGGAAGGTATTCCCAACGCTTTTCCATAGAAATAACAATATGTATTAGGTTAGCCAAGTTACAAATTATTTCGAAAAATGGGGAGCTTGTCTCCAAAAGCGTTAACCTAATGGTCGCCGAATGACACGACAACTCGCCGTATGATGTATTTCTCAATCTAAACGGT
>JAANSN010006351.1:0-10679 GCA_036850665.1 Dicranocentrus wangi | reverse complement strand
GTCGGGAAAGGCTTATTTCACTTACCACCGCAATAGTATTCCAAGAAGCTAAATTTTTAATTAATATGATTATCTTTGCTGTTTGAGTTCATAGTGGTTAACATAGAAAAACGTTCAACATATTCTTATCAAAGGCATGGTACTCATATCGTGACATAGGGGCAAGCAATGCATGCGCGGATGGTCACCGATGATGGGCCCAGCTTCCTCCTCCGCTCCAAATTACTATCGCAATAATAGTACATCCACTGTCCGTGCAAACACAAACTCTTGAGAAATCAGAGGGGTCAACCTCTCCGCAAAATTAGTCGCCCCAAATCCCGTGCGAATTGGGTAACACGAGGAATTAAACCTGATCACAAACTTATCCAGATCCGTTTCCCTCCTACTCTTCATGAAGGCTGCTGCCGTCCTCTGGAACTTGGTGAGCACGTCCGCCATCGTTTGAGTGAGGCAAAGATTTCCGAAGGTGAGGGAAAGGAAGAACACGCTAAATGGGAAAATGTATATCCGTCCCGCTTCCGACTTGAGTCCAATGTCGAGAAGGACCAAACTGGCGAGAATCTGAAGGCCCATCACCATGACAATCAGGGTGCTGTTTAGATATGTGCGGAACATGGCGTTGTAGGAGTTTCCGAGGATTTGAAGTTGCCTCAGGAAAAGGGTGATCCCTCCTGCTCCTGATTTATTGACTCCAACTCCAGTAGTAGTCCCAAAAGAAGGCGAAGCTTCCAAAGTTGATGAGGTGGTGGTGTACCTCTCCCTGGCAATTTTGATGAAGGCGATGAGGGAGAGCATTGAGCTGATGTTTGACGCCGCCACGAAGCAAATGGCGTCAATGAGGTAGCACCATGTGAACCAGGTGACAAAGGCACTCCCGACTTTGCCAATGCTCCACGTTTGTTTTGTTCCAGGAGGATCCTTATTGTTGCATCCCTCCAGGAAGTAAGCCCCGGGGTTGAGCCACAAAGCAGGGGGCGAACCAAAGGAGAAGTAGGCAGAGCACAAACCACGCTGGATATACGGCCCGTAACCATTGGATATAGAGAAAGACGAGCTTTTCCCGGAGGGTTAGAGGCACCATTCTAGTAGCATTATTGTTTCCGGGATGGACTGGGAAAGACCAAATGTCACTACTACGCTCAGATCTCCGGAGGAGGAGCCGAAACAGAGATTTTAGTTTCCCTTTTGGACCTTCCAGCGGATGTTCCCATCGTCCTGGAGAAATTTTAAAGGAAAAGTTGAGAGAAAAACGGAATTATAAAAGCAAAAAGTAAAATGAAATTCAGTCCTATTATTTTTTTTATAAATGGTACCTTCAAATTGTTTGGAAAATTGAGCAATTGTATTTAGATAACAGGCAAACTCGGCTCTGCTCCCGTGACTGACCAGAGCAAAGACAAATGTTGTGCCATAGGCGACCAGGAGGTATAGAACCACGGCGAGCGCTTCCTTTTGTTGCTCCCGATAGCCCAGAACGGCTTGGAGGAAGACGAGAAAGGTCGCCATTACAAAAACCCCTAGGGAACCGTTGTGAACAGCAAGTGCCCACTTTGACTCTAGAAGTTTAAAACGATCCAATTTGCTGTCCCACTGGAAACCAAACACGCCAAATCGGTTGGCCTGCCTCAAGTGATACAAGACATCCGGGAGGAGAAGGTTTTTGGTGAACATTTTGAACCTCACTAATATTATATTTATACCGGCGAATGCCGATCTTCAGTTCAACGGGTTAGGAATTAGAAAAAAACGATCCAGTTTTGACAATCGTCAGTAAGGAGTTAAAAGATGATCGAGTGTACAATTTAATAATAACAAATTGGGGAAAGTGTGTTGGACATTGTTTTGATAATGCATTTAATTACAAATTTTATATTTGCCAAAAAAAACTTGCTCACCACAACTTTCCAGATAAATAAGTACTTTTGAACAACACACTCGTTGTCGTTAAGTCAAAACTTAATTGCTTGTAGGCAATCAACCCTGTAACTTGATAAATAGGGGGAACTAGTAATGGGAAATGCGAATTCTTCTGCTGAATCCGAATTTAGTATAAAACTCTCTTTGGGAAGTATGTAAGTAATTAGTAGATGTCCCTTTTCCCAAATTGGATATTATAGTTGCCTAAATAAATAAACAGCACAAAACAAAGCCCGACCCGATTATTTTAGAAGCCTCATGTGACACTTAATTTTGTGAAACTAATTCGACACGTCCGTAGTTAGTTAGTGCCCCTACACTTTAATTTTTAGTTTCTTGTAGGCAAGCTAAAGATACAATTGTGATATATAGGAGGGGGTTGAGTGAAACAGGACAAATTCCTCTTCCTTCAGTATGATAACTTGGGCAATGACTAATGCTATCAAAATATGAACTAATACAAGGTTTGAACTTTCAGCTTTTAATTAATTTACATGCAACATCAGCAATTAATATTATCAAGAAACCTGAGTGAGGGTAATTAAACAAAGTAATTAAGAGGATGATGTCGTTACTTTCGTTTGAGAGCAACAACTCTCTTTCAGTTCCAATCAAATCACATTTAAATAGGCTAAGCTAATAAAGTCATAAAAGCAATAACCCTATATATTCTTTTACAAGTTGTTCAAAATTCCCTTTTTAATCAGAGGGTGCGTGTAGTAAATTTCCTTCCCATGTCCTGGGCATCTATAAAGTCTATAACACACGCCGTGTTTTTAATAACTAAAATAACTGAGGTCAATGTATCAACGAGTGCTTTAACAAAACAATCACTCACACAAATGCCAATAAACTGTTTATCTTGTATCATATTTATCATATACATCAATCTCTTTTTCATGTACAGCACGGCCTCTCGGCTGAGTAAAATTATTTTGCGGCAGGCAGGTTGCTAAATTATTGTGCGGCCATGACCATGGTAATTAATTTATATGAGTGAGGTTAAAATATTGCGATTGAGTGATTGATGATATTTGACAAAGTTTTTTTTTGTCATTGTGTTAGTCATGTCGGGGTTCAGATTAAAATCAGCCGAAATGACAATTTCCCAAATGAAAATGGAATTTAATTGAACCATTATTATTATTATTAATTTATTACGAACCGGAACATTTTCTTGAGGTAGCCAATGTTTTATTATAAAAAATATTTTATAACAAATAATATTTACTTATACCGAGTGCTGAAATTTATGGATTGGGTATTCAGTGAATTTTGATATACCAACAATAATTACGCGGGGATGTTACGTACACTGTACAATTAGCACATATAAGTATGTACGAGTACACACACCTAGACAATCACTCTATTTTATTTTAATATAATTTTATTAATTTATTCTGGAGGACTCTCACTCAGGAGGATTACTGCCAAGGATCGGAAAAGGCTCGTCTTGCCTTGCCCCACCTCTTAATAATCTTAACTCCACTTTTTGCTCCGCCACTGCTGCAGTCATGTGGGCTTGGATTATGGAGCCCCTTGCGAACCAATCCGTTCCAAATTTCACCTCGCACTCTGCTCCAGTCCTTCCGCAAACGGCACTCACTTCCAAAGAGATGCCGTTGCTGGTCGAGATTTGGAATGTCAGTTGGACATTTGCCATTCCCTCATCATCATCATCATCGTCACCTGCTTCAAACCCGAAAATGCGAACAAAGCCCAAGTATCCAAGTGGTCCGACATCCCCTTCGTACACCTAATATCAAAAAACGGCAGAATAATTTGTAAAAAATGAGATATTCTCGACAGTTTTATTTAAAAAAAAAAAGAAAAGGGCTCAATCAGTTCTGACTGCATTTAATTAATTACCTTCAAGAATAAACCTCCTTCAGAATCCACAGGGGTTCGGCGGAGCTGAGCTCTTTGTTCCTCTCCGATCGGAGAGTGCCTCGGGATGATTGGTGTGAAGGCTCCAGTCTGGTCCACCACGCCCACCGTCCACGGAGCTCCTGGCTTCAGTTGGGGTACTTCAGTTAGGGAGGGATTCCTTCGAGCCATCAGAGCGGCATACACGGCTGCCCCATTCACTACGTGATTTTCAGGGTTAGCAAGTTCCGAACAGGAGGATAGCCGCTCTCCCAAACGTCTGGTTCAAGCAGCGTCGCTTGTGGTCATCCTGTCCAGTCTCGCCAATAACGATCAGGGAGGTGGTGATGTCCTGCCCTTTTCCTTCATGTTCGGAAAGCACCTGATTTAGATTGTGAAGTAAAGTGAATGCATTTTTTTTAAATTTTGATTTAAGTTTTATAAAAAAAACTCATTTTGTTTTTGTACCACCTCGGACACGCGGGGAACGACAGCTTTATCGTGTTCATATCCAGAGCGCAACTCCTCCATAACATTATCTCGAACCTGGACGGTGGACAGGGCATAGCTACTCCACTCAGACTCAAACTCGAAATCAACCACGACGGCGACCTTGTTGCTCGAAACAGGGAATCCTCCGCCTCCTGCTGACTGCTGAAACTCGTGCCAAACCAGTCCAGCGTTACATCTGGAGAGGAGGATGACCTCCGAAAATCCCGCAATGGTCCCAGCCTCTCGAACACCTTGGCGATACTTGAGGGAGGCCCCGGTTGGGACGGTGATGACGACCACAGTTGGATCCACTCTGACTTCTCCTCCCAAACTCTCCTCCGCAATCTCCCTCATCCGGGTTATCAGCATGGCGACAACTTGCTCGGGGTAAAAGAGTGGCCGGAGGAGACCACCCACCTGCAACTCCTCCACACCGATTCCCGGCTTCCCCAACACTCCCACGGGCTTGAGTCCCCCCAACATGTTTTCGATCTCTGGGATGGAGCCAATCTCATCAAAGTTCCGGCCAAGGAGCTCCAACACGGCACCTATAAAACAATTAACAAAAAATGATCAGCTGATTGCAATTTAATTAGAAAGTAGTGTTCCACCTCCACAACTATAAAATATTATTACATATCCTCCCACTTCTTTATTGTCACCCTTCTTCTTACCACCAAATATTGACCTTCGGGGTTCCACCTTCGCCATCTCCTTTGCTTCAGCCCCAATCACCCGTGACCCATCCTTCCGGACATGGATATAGGAGGGGGTGGACGTGCTAAAGTTGGCATCTTGAAGTAGCATCACCTGTCCCCCATTCCAGAGGACGGCTACACGACACACCTCCCTTCCCAACTCAATCCCAATCACTGGCGCATCACTCATATTTTTAATTTAGTTTCATTCGAATTATTATAATAAACTGCTGGCTTTAATAGTTTAATTGTAGACGCACAAAAGACGCAATAAAAGTAATTAGTAATTAGTAATGAATGAATGACGTATGGGGAAACTACATGTAATAAAGCCATAAAAGCTGACACCTTCTTGACTGACCTCCAAAACCTCAAGAATAATATAATATTATCCAAAACTAACTATTCAGATATTACAGCATGTTAAATGGCTTTCATTATCACGTGGTTGGTCCGATCCGATTGACTTTATTCAACTTACTTTTTTTTTTTGGCTTTATTGAAGCTACGCTAAAAATACTTTGAATAAAAATGTCTCTAGCTAGATCCACATATATCTTGGAATCTATATACTCTCCTCATGAATGGATTCTGTGATCATGAAATATTTGATTTTTTATTAAATGTTTTCACACTGAAACTATAATTATAATAATAGCAATGATTTACTACATGGGGAGAAAAAAATTATAACGTGTGTAGTTATTTATTTTTTTGTCTTGACTCAGCTATCAAATTATATATTAGTTCAGTTCAATTTAACTAAAATCGTATTATTATTTTTTAGTTGGGATTTTTGCCATTCTGGATTCGGATTCGATGTCCTTCGTTGATTACATGAAGCTTTTCTGGGTCCGTAAGCGTGATACATTTACCCCATCCGGCATGAATAGCTTTTCTTTGTTTCATTGGGAGGAGGCTGTGATAAAATTAAAAAACAAAAATTGAGAAACCAAGAATAAAATAATAATTAAATATTACAACTAATTGAACTAATAATGACATTATTGCTTAAAATCTATATCCACCTTTCCAAATATGGAATGACCCCTACGAATCGAGGCACATACACATACTCCAATCCCCTCCGCAGCCCCTCCACCGCCTCCCTTGCGACATGGTCCGGCTCCAACGGCTTCCTCATGCTCGGAGGCAACCCAGTTTTGGCAATCTCCTCTTCAACAAAGCCCAGGGAGCCGATGATTGGCGTTTGCGTGAAGGAGGGGAACACGGTGGTCACGGCAATCCCGTCGTATCCAAAGTACTCCAGCTCCGCCTTGAGCGCCTCCGTCGCCCCGTGCACCCCATACTTGGAGGTGTAGTACGGGATGGCGCAGTGCGTGGTGGTGAAGGCGGCGATGGAGCAAATGCTCATGATGCGCCCATGATTGGAGACCATCATGTCCCCCAGGAACTCCCTCAGGATCCAGAGTTGAGACATACAGTTGACCTGAATGGTCCTCTCAATGAGGTCGTCCGAGAATCCCAGGAATTTGTCAATGGGCGCAATCCCCGCGTTGTTGATCACCACGCTCACGCGCCCCACGTTGGTTTTGACGAGGGCGGCCGCCCTCTTGATATTCTCCTTGGCTGAGATGTCCACCTCGTACACAAACACCTGAAGACCCTTCCCACCGCCACCGCTACTGTCTGCTTCGCAGCTCCTCCGCCACCTTTTCCGCTCCCCTCAGGTCAATATCCCAAATGACCAGTTTGACATTTTCACTGGTCTTCACAATATCTTTGCAAATTTCCCTCCCAATCCCGCTCGCACCTCCAGTAATGAGGACCGTCTCTCCGTCCAGGGATACCATTGGAGGGGGGACGAAATACCGGAATAGGGCTTCCCCATACCAGTAAAGCAGCCTCAGGATGGAGACCAGTGAAGACCCAAATTTCGATAATATTATGCTCAGCATTATTATTGCTATTTATGTATTTGCACAGTTGGACGTCTCCGTCTTGTTCAGTTGTCACCCACAAAATGAGCCGAAGTCATCCAACTGCGAAAAATAAGCAATATAAAGCTGAATCTCTCTCTCTGTGTTCATAAAAATGGTATTTAATATGTCATTGACGAAATCGCTTCTGTGGGTGCTGATGGTCATGTGAACATAGGTACATTTATATCTCATATTTCACTATTCATTAAAACATTATGTAATGCAGAGCTGAATGCGATGAGTTCATGTAAAAAAATGCCATCATATTATCAATCATCCTACCATGATCATGATGAAATCGTCCTCGTTGACTTAAAAGAGTTTTGACATGTTAGTGTTGAACTTAAAAAAAAAGAAGCCAACCAACTCAAATGTCCAGCAGAAGGAAGACCATGTAGCTAAATCCCGTTTAATCAACAAAATTCTCCAGAGCCAAAAAAGCACTCTTCAGAACAGGTTCGGATGATGATGTGGTCATGATGCTTGGCTCAATGTCCTTCATTCAACTTATTATCTCACGTTGAGAAGGAAAGTGCTGCTGATATTATTTTATGGCGAAGTATTCATGTAAAAAATGAGTGAGCCGATAAAATGAAGCATAATATTTCATTGGAGGCAAACTAGGCATAATCATAATAATATATGAATATAAATGTACATAATATCAATAACCGTGTAGTTTTTCAAATCCTGTCATAATTAGCCAGAACGTGGAGGAAAACATGAGGAAAATGATTTTTTTAGTAGGAAGCACCAAATCAGAAATATTCAGTCATGCTGCGCGTGTATTCATAATTACGAACTCAGAACTCAGGGACTGGGGAAAGAAATCCCAAACTACGTGGTGCAGAGCACTGTCAATTCTCTGCGTTTTATTATTTTTATCATTGATATTGAGACGATCACAATCCTTCTTCTTTCGAATGGCTTTCCACCTCAATCAAATTAAATGATTTGATTATATCGGCCGCCAACATGGCCGGATCCTCCAGAGTGCTGAAATGTCCTCCAGTTTCTGGCTTCCTCGTGTATCTCACAATATTCTGAAACTTTTCTCCCACCGCCGTTCTCGGCATTTTGTACAACTCGTTCGGGAGCTCCAGAACGGCCACGGGAACTTCGACCACGGGAACCCTTTCCAACGCCAACTGGCTGCTCGTCCAGGGGTTAAAGTACTCTGCGTAAATTCGGAGTGACGTGGTCGCCGAGGAGGACACCCAGTAAATCATGATGTTGTCGAGGAGGGGCTCAAGGTCGTAATGCGGGAACAGCCCCCCGTCCTCCTTGTCCAGCCATTTGGGATTCGTCCAGGTGGAGAATTTCTCGAGGATGTAGGCCGCCAGGCCGGAGGGGGAGTAGGAGATGCCGACTCCGATCGTTTCCGGCTTGGTGGCGTGGGCGTACATGTAGGCGAACTCTTTGAGCCGGGAGGAGGCGAAGGTGGAGGCAGGAGTGAAGTGGGGAACCTCCTCGGGCTCGAGGAAGAGGCTGGGGAGGGCCAGAGCGGCTCCAAACTTGAGGAGGGAGCGGGGATGGAAGGAGAAACACAATGTCATGTGGGCGCCTAAAATGCTGCATAAAAAGAAAAAGTTTTTAAAAAAAATTAAATCGTCGTTTTTGGAGATCACATTTTTTATTTGCTTTTTGAAGATCAAAGGTCAACTTACGAGTCTTGGTACATGGTTGTCATCGCCGACGTGATGATGCTCCCCCAGTCGCCGCCTTGCACGTAAAATCTCTGATGACCCAATCGGTTCATCAGTGTCTTCAAAATCTGTGCAATTTCAGGTGGTCCAAGTCCCGGGCGGTGGGCTGCTTCCGAGAATCCGAATCCCGGCAACGAGGGGACCACCACCTCAAAATTTATAGAGGAGTCTCCTTCCGGTTCAAGAAGCCTTGGAATTATATTTTGATACTCCACAAAAGAGCCCGGCCACCCGTGAAGGAGTAACACAGCTCGTGTTCCACCTTTATACTTATTTTTTGACTGCTCTGAGGTGGGCTTGACGTGCTGGAAGTGAATGTCAATCCCAAATATTTTAGTTTTGAAATGGGGCCACGCGTTCAACAACGCCTCCCTCTTCCTCCAGTCGTACTCCTTCAGCCAGCGCTGTTGCACGGTTTTGAGGAGGCGTTTCGTGAAGCCCCAGTGAAATCCGGAGCCTTCCAGCGGATCCGCAATCCGCTCCTCGATACTCTCCGCTTCCAACTGGAGCCGAGACCTCAGGTCTCGGAGGACATGGTCCGAAATGTTAATTTGGAAAGGGCGAATCGATTCGTCCACATTACCCTTTGCTACTGCTACGTGAGGAGATGAGGATGGGGATGGTCCCCAATTTGGGGATTCTGGAAGTGGGACTAGCTGTCCATCCGAAAACACCAAGTAGGCGACGCCCAGAAGGCCCGCTGACACCGCGACTAGAACCGTGATCACTGGGATTGCAATTGAGTAGCACATATTATTATTTTAAATATTTAAGCATATATCCACAAAAACAGTGCGAGAATGAGAACAGGAGAATACTAAAAACCAAATGGTTTTGTACTGTAGTAGTAGTAATAATACTCCTTCCAGAAACACAATCACGACTGACAGAGGTCCATGGTGGTGAACATGAGACTGTGTACATATCACAACTGAGCAAAAAGTTGTCCAGCAGTCAAAGGGGAGATAACCAGAGAGATTCTTCCTATCCATTTCAAACAATATTTTTTCCCATCGTGAGATATAATATTTGCAGAGTAATGATGATCCTGATGATGATGACGATCCTGTGCTCCATCATCGCCTCCATCCTCTCCATGCATTCCCATCATTTCAACTCTGTGGGAATAAACCCTACTCCACTCCCAGCAGTCCCAACACCCATGATACAAGAGCTCCATAAACAACAACATAATTTCTTGCATTTCAGCTTCGTTATACCACATCAACCATTATAAACGCGTGTGTCTTTTACTAATATTTGTAGTCCTGCTCCTCATCCTCTCCAGTTTTATCCACACAGTTTTTTGTGGAGTCGAGTGTGAGAAGGCATCCTCGAGCGATAAATATAAAAAAAGCGTGTGTTCATTCATACATAACTAGATGAGCCTTGATAATAATAGTATGCCTAGGTATATGTATTACTGGGAATGATGATGATGAACTGTTTTTTTGCAGCAATTATATCACAAAAAGGATTGTGTTGCTCCATTTCATTATGCCTCATCTGATTATATTGTCAGTCAAAAAGAAGAAGAAGAAGGAAAAAAACAGGTTGTCCTAGACGAAACCGGCTCTTGATTTGATAATACGTCTCATTCGTCCTCTTTGTTCCTGCAGAATCTAGTAAAAGAAATATTGCATAAAATATGATGCTCCTCGCTAGCTCGCTACGTCTATCATATATCCGTATCCACACAGGTTTAATAATGAACTATATCTCCTCCACTACACAAATTCTTGAGGCATTTAGAAAATGGAGAAATTGCCGGGGAGGATGTTGTTGTATTTTTTACAGTTTAGTTTGCATAGTTTCCTCAAAAATCATGTAAAAAAATCTGATTATGGTTAACTTAATTTAAGAAATGTTTCCGTTACACAAGGACTAACGTTACATGCATGACATAATATATTGGTCGTGTAATAAAAAAATTAGTGAGTTAGTTTGTAGTTGTATGTATGTATGTAATTTAGGAGTAGAAACGACGGATGGGCTGTCGCTTCTTGCTTAGGAATCGCACAGAAGGATTATTTAAGTCTCTCCATGTCATA
>JAANSN010006350.1:0-10680 GCA_036850665.1 Dicranocentrus wangi | reverse complement strand
ACATTACCCAGCCATGCAATCTGGTAAGTGGACATGAACGACTCTTAGCACAACTACCTACCTATACTACCCACGATATGCAACTAGCTACCTACACGAGATATTTTTTGTCAGTTTACTCATTGTCAGTGAACCTTTCCACTTTTATTCATTCATTATGGAGGGGAAGGTGGTGGTGGTGGAGGTAGAGGTGGGGTGGGGTGGTGGGTGCTTCGAAGGAGAGAATTTTATAGACGCTCTCTCCAAAAAATATATATATGTTATACGTTTATCCATCCACAGCGGTTGAGTTACTTTTGGCCAAGATTGAAACTTGGTTTTTGTGCTCCTATTAGCTTCCCATTTAGGGCTGGACAATAAAAAACCTTTTCAAGAAGCACCACACCGAGAGCGAGTTGGAGTTGCCGGTCGGTTTGGTTTGGTTTCGAGAGAGAGAGACAGAGGCACTCTGTGAAAAATGAAAACAAATGGCGACAACGGCCATTGAGTTTTGCACCAGGTCCCACATTCTCTGTCCATCTTGCCCATTAACTCTCCTGGGCCAACCAAACAACAAGACAGGCGTCCACACAGAAGAAAAAAAATGTGTGGGTATCCCTATACGTCAGATAGTTCAGGGGATAGTCTTTTTTTTAGGAAAAAAAAGTTGGTTCCCATACAAATACATAATACATTTAACGGGGGAAGCGTAAGCGTATTGCATGTTCCGTGTCGCAATTTTGTTGGACCGCACCAGTTACAGTTAGATTTGAACATTTTGTGTTTGTACATGTGTCTTATTGGGTCCAGGGAAAAGTGCTCAGGTTAAAAGGTGCTTCATTTTAAACTCATGACGTGACGGAGCTAATGCAGGTAATATGGGATGCGGCGGCGACCAGCTAGAGACTTACATACATACAATCCACAAGCAAGTTTTTTTTCATTGTCGACGGAGGAAAAAAAACAGTTGGAGGTTATATACTAGCATCATCATCATGATCGGGTATATAGTGTGTAAAAAAGTCGCCCTCTTTCCGGTGTCGGATCACCATCCCCTCCACCACACCATTTTTCCTGCTTTCCAATCTTTATCTTTAAAGGCAGTTCCTGCTGCTGCATTATTGGACTACAGGGCACTTAAAAATCCACAGCGTGTTATTACCTTTATTACCGCTCATGTTAACTTTTTCGTGGAGACTCTCTCCACTCCACTCACTCAGTTTGCTGGGGTCCACAGTCCACACACATCCCACCGCACCGGCTACCTACTACATTATTAGGGGAAAGATCCCGAGAAAAAAAATACTCCACTACTTTTTTTCACCTTTTTGGATTCCACTACCGACTTTCCGAAATTTTTTTCCCTTGGTCGGATAATGTACTTTCATTTTACCTTTTGCTATCAAAACAGTTATGTAACTTTATGTTCCAACTCGGCATCCCCACTTTTCTCGTCCTTTTAAAAAAATAAAAAGGGAATATATATAGGATCCGCCTCATTCTACTGAAAATCCGCTGAACTCTGGTTCTGCTGCTGGTAAAAATAAAATGTGGAGATAAATTATGTCCAGCCTTCCAGTCTCCCCCCTTGGGTCTGTGACGGGCGGACAAATGCACTTCCAATATCTTAAGTACTAATAATATGATCAGGGGCTCGCTTAGCTAAAAACTAACGACTTTTCCGTGGCTTTTCTGCTATTAGGCGGTTTTCCCATTTCGGCTAATATCCTCACCATCATCATCATCATATCCTACAAAAAGGCCACCCGGACTTTTTCTCTACAAAACTATACTCCGTAACATAGTAGCATACCTACTTCCCCTTAGAAATATATATATATTTTTTTTCTACCGGGCAAACTATGGGAAATTCGTGTTTGGGTTAGTATTATTAAATGTATTTTTGGAGGGGGAAATGGGAAAGTAAAAAGTTGTGCTTCTCTTTTCACGTTCCAAAATTAGGAATAAAGGGCCTTTCTCGGAAACAAGCAGGTAGAGAGAGACGAGTAGAGAGTAGGTGGAAACACCACATGAAAGGAGGTAGTGCACGGGACTATATGGATAGAAGGAGTATATATGGGCGAGACGATACAGTTCAACAGCTCTGCAGCTCTATTGAATTATATTGTTGTGGAGTGAGGAACAAGGATGAAAAGAATGGAGAGGATATTATTATATGCTGTGTGTGAGCATCAGCATCAGCAGCAACAGCAGCATAGCATCATGTTGTCCGTATGTTCAAACTCTCCAGCCAGACTACCGCTTTTTTCTCCCTTTCCCTTCCATCAATACTGGTTTAAGTAGACTGTTAGTAAAAGTCTATCCCAAAGCCCGGGGGAATTTATCATTTGGAATTGAATGAGGCTGCTGATCCGTAAGTACTTATGTTGGGTCGGTCGGTAGTAGTAGTTGTGCAACGCGGCCCAGGGTTTGGTTGTTCCAGCAGGCAGGCAGAGAAAAGGGATCTTCTTTTCTCTCTAAAAAGTTGGGTTACTTAAACACATAATAGCTTGGTTGGAAAAAGAAGCTGGATCCTTTGGTTAGGGACTACCTATATCCACAACAAAACGGATGGGAGCGGAGCGGCTATATTGGAATTTTTTATGGTTTTTACAAGAGCGCTGCAGCGATGGGAAGAAGATTAAGATGTATTTTTAGTTTACTTTTTTAGTCAATGACCCCGTCCGTGCAAAACTTGATGTGGAGAACGGGGGCGACTCTGCTTTTTTTAAAGGATGAATACCTAAGTTAGAATGCATTTCGAGATTAATTCGGGCAGTCATACGCAGGATTGTAATCAGCAAAAACGTACGGGTATCGATATCAAGAGGGACGGAAAGATGAGAGCTGTTGAGTTTTTGGAGTAAATATTGAATTGAAGGGGTAAAAATGGCAGGGAGCACACATAATATTCTGTTTTTAAGTATATCCCAAGGTGAAATCCGTTTTTTGTTATACATTTTTTTAACTTTGGAAAGTCAGACAGATACAGACGTTCTGTGAGACAGGGAGTGCAAGGCGAGAACCCACCAACCTGAAATCCGATAAGATTAGCGAGACATGGCACCTCACACAGCAATCACTCAAACTGACTCTGAAATCACGTTCAGGGTGAGTGAAACTGCAACCGGAAATACAAAACCACATTTTCCAGGGTTTTAGCGCAAACCTCTAGTTGATCAAAGCGTGACTGGAGGATAGAGCGTATACATAGAGCCGTGTGGCTTGAAACAAAATGATCATCTTTCCAACAACAAAAAAGCCACTCACTTCGGGTGGATCACGCGGCCCTCGTCGTCCTCGCCAACCTGGTCTGACCATGCAATTTCAATCACGGAAGAGCACAACAAGAGCATATATTGTTGGTGTTTTTTAAACAAAAGACACACGCATAAAGGTCAAATGGTTTTTCCCTTTAATTATCATTTCACATAGGTACGCTCGACCAAGTATACATAGTTCACGAGAGGGAATTAAACTCTGTTTTGTTTTCCTTTCTTTTGGAAAATCTAGGTCCACAACATGCCAAGACATTTTTCCCCGTGAGGGGATAATGGAAGTGCGTAACGTTANCAACATGCCAAGACATTTTTCCCCGTGAGGGGATAATGGAAGTGCGTAACGTTACGTTGAGCGTTCGAGTTTGCATGAAGTTTGTGAATCGTGAAAGAATTTTAACATACGTGCTCCGTCTGGTCGAGTAGGTATATTTTTTTGAAGTGGTATAGTGCTGCATATACGGGACTAGTACAAAATATGGTTCTGGTTTCCCCTCATTCATTACGGTTTTAGGTTTTTGCTTCCTTCTCTAATGGCAATTTCGGTGGGAAAGAGACCAATTTACGGGTCCACATATGTGTATTCGTATTGTGTACATATACATTTTTCCCTTTGGACTTTGGACAGCTTTTTTCCCCAAAGTTTTCAGGGGAAATGATGGGATTCATGGGATTGGGCTTACCAAAAATAACCACACGTTTCATGTGGTTTTCCAGCAGCGCCAGCCTGGCATTCCGTCTCATCCGGAACGTGTATTATTTTCCCATTTTACGGCTGTAATTAACCAAAAACACACAATATCCACATATGGTCAAATTAGAATTAGCTTTGGAAAGCGTTCGTTCGTCGTTCCAGATGCAAAGTTCCGGTTATAAAACCGGCTGGACGGAGAATATTCAAAAAAAGAAAAAGTTCGAATTAGATAAATAACAATATTTACAGGGTTTGCGGTTAGAAAAAAAAATCCGTGTTGTGTACACACACTAACGCTCCTCCGGTGTGGATGGTGGAGTCTATACTTAAGTGGGCTTGGAATAAGGTGGAACTTGATAATGATATTTCCGACTTTTGTTTTATGAGCTAGAGTACACATTTGTTGGTTTTCTCCGCAATTGGAAAGATGAAATTAGACTTGTCGACTCGAACTCGACTACTCTCAGCGAATGACTCAACTGCGCTGGAAATAATAAAGAGCCACTACCACCACAAAATAAATTGAGCAACTCAATATCGGGCGAGGACACTCAAAGCTTTTTGGGAGTGTGTGGCATTATATTTTTTTTTGGAGGAAAAAAAAGGTGATCACACTGAAAACCCGCCCGCTTTTTGCCTCTTCTCTCCTATTATGATGTTGACGAAAACATACAAGTACATCCATAATCTGAGGAATATTATGCATACCCTTTTTCCCGAGATTTATAGGATTCCCTCTTGGATCCCCGATGAAATGGAATATGCCTAATATTGCTTTTTTTTCTTGCTCTTCTTCCTCTCCTTTCCTCTCTTCTCTGAAGGTATCTTCATCCTCGATTCCGGGGGATTGGATTGGAATTGAAGGAACATAACAAGTTACGTTACGAGGATATATAAATACTACTACTTCTATTCACTCGTTGAATGTTTGCACATAGCGAATTGGATTGTGTGTCGGTTGACGTGTATCATTACAGAAATAAAAACAATCTCGTAGACTTTTTCCCCCTTTTCCCCTGGAAATGTTGGTGATATTGCCTAGCGGTTAGAATATGGAATTGAACCATTTCGTTTTTTTTTTATTTTGTGACTGTACACATAGTAGTAGTTACTTCCTCTCTGAGTTGTTTTCCTTTTGAGGATTGGCATTGGTGGCAGTGGTAGAGGTGGAGGGAAAGAGAGAGAGAGAGCTTGCATGCCACTCTTGCTTTCCTCCTATGAGTTCCTACAAATACACACTTTTTCCGGAGCGAATGTGGTTTTTTGCGGTTTTTTGGACAATAATAAATATGCAATTGGAGCTTTGTCTTTTATAAAGTCTCCTCTCTCTCTAGTTTCCCTCCCTCCAAAGTTTTGTTACTGTTAAAAAATATGTATGTGGGTTTTGTGGCCAATTGGGAGGGTGGAAGGATGGCGGCAGTCGGAGGTATAATAATCACGAGATTTACAACCCAATTCCGGCTGCATGTCATCATCAGAGAAGAAAAAAACTTCTTCTCTGTTTTTTCCGTTTCCGACTTTTCCTCCCGGGTTGATATTGCTCTCCGGGTTGGGTTCCAGCAGCAGCTTTTCTGGTTTGGTGAGCTGTGTGTGTGTGAAACGTGTGGTTTGAACGCATCTAATGTCACTTATGATTGACTAGAGCGTATATGGAGTTGTTTGGCTATCAAAATCATGAATCTGCATATATAAACTTTGGTGGATGGAAAAAGTGTTTTTGGCTACTATTTTAGCCGGTCAGAGAGAGAGAGAGGAGAAAAGGATTTTATGGTGGAAGTCCTGGATTATTGGATTGGTGGTGGCGGAGGTGGTTTTACTACAGGGTGTGTGGAGTCAGATGACCTCGTTCATTGAAACAACATATTTCCGAAGGGTTGACTTTACGATAATTGCTCGCCGCTGCTCTCGACTGGACAACACAGGTTTCCCCCACGGAAAATCAAACAAAGGGGAATATTAAAGACATAAAACTCTTGCGGCTGATATGAAATGTGTGGTGGAGACTGGCGTTGCTGTTTTTATGAGTTTAATTGTTACTCCAACAAAGTCGTCGTCTCCATAATATTGCCGCTACTGGGAAATCTAGCAGAGTTTAGCGTAATAGGAGAGAAAAAATTGGAACATTTTTTTGCCAATTTTTTTTTGCAATTTTGTTTTTTATTTTGTTGCTTTGAAGTCAAAGACCGCTACGCTGGAGTGTGCAAGCATGTTATTTCCTGCGGAAATCTGTGGATACCTTGTCGTCCAACTAGCCCGGCTCCCCGTATCAACAACAATTTGGCCAGCACTAAACTAACTGTTAAATTACACGGCGAGGCAAACACGGAGGATTTTTATCTGCAGTGTAAATATTTGCTGTGATGTTGTTTAGTAGTGTGTATTGAATTTTGCATTTTTACACTTTGTTTTAAGCCACATGCTTTGTTTCTTTCTTGGAGGGCGAGGGCTAGAATTAGCTTGAACACATTTTTCCCTTGCAGCCATTTTCAGATCGTAAAAATAGGGAAAAACATGATTATTCGGGGGAAAAGGAGGTGGAGTTTGGTATGAGGTCTCTCAAGGCTATTTGAGCAAGAACTATTAAATCAACTATAAATTGACGTGATGGAGCACTTTGAGATGTGCAGAGAGTTGCATTTTATTTTTTCTTTCTTTTTGAGGGAATATAGTACATTAGATTTTACCAACAAAAGGGGAACCGTGTCAAATTTTCTTTCACAATCAGTAACAATCCTGAAGACGTGACTAGTTACTGTATTAACCGCGACGTGTATACATTGTACATTCAATTTTTGAGAATGTGGCTATCGTCATCCTCAAAGACGATGTAAACAAGACTGTAATTAAAAGCACGGCAAAAGCACATTTACCGCAATTCAATTAGCAGGAGGCTTACATGCGTAGTACACATGTAGCAACAAAACAAGGTTACTCGGATTGGATTGGAAAACAAAGCAGTTGTGTGTTTGGTGCGGCGGGTGGAGCACTTTTCGCAACACCTTTTCCCAACGAAACCCACACAAAATCCATCAGCGCAAGGGTAACCAGAAGAACCACATGGAGCCAATCTGGGAAATTAAAATTGACAAGCCTATACATACAATCCACTACTCTTGCTCTTGCAAAACATGACTTTTACGATGAATACCTACACGTATTGTTGTTGAGTAATGCAAATATTTTGCAAGTGCATCGGCAAAAACTGGATATTTTTTTTGCCCACTCAAAATATATGCCATAGATCATCACAAAATAATAATAATATTAATAAATGCACCGCGAACACAATTTTTCTCATTCAATTCTCATTTTTTCTCTCGTGTTCCAGCCAAAGTTCGAGATTTAGAAAAGACAACGATCGCGATCATCATTGGCGCCGCGTCGGCCGTCATCCTCGGTTTCGTCTCCCTAATTGCGTTCATCATCCACCGAATCCGACACCCTATTAGTAGTGTCGAAATAGAGAAATCATACAGTCGGGAGTTTGGCTCTACGCGGAGATGTTCCGGGAATGATGAATTGTACCGCAATGACTCGAAGAAAGCTGGCAATCCTGGAATGGAAATCCCATTTACTGCCACATCCGACTTTGACGAAGACGGGGATCCCGACTTAATCCCTACCTCGAAAAACGGTGAGTAGTATCCCCCATCCTCCTCCGCACAACTCTCTTCCTCTTTTTTTCTTTTTTCATTGTCTGCTCCGCTGCTGTCTCTCTCTGCCTATTGTTCAATTATATTCCTATATCCTTCGTTCATATCATCATATTATGTAATGTTTCCTGTTTCAACTTATGATCCATAATAGGTACCCAAAAAATATGTAATATCTGTTTAGCTCGCCTCTCAATCTCTCTATCTCTATATATGTCTATCTGTCTATGTGTTCTGTTCCGTGTTGCTCACTTTTTCTCTGCATGAGCTTACAGTTACAGCCGTTCGTTCTACTGTTAAATGTACATTTAATAATATTATTATGGAAGGGGGAGTTGTTCAGGGGATGAAATATACCCTCCAAATAAATATTCCATTTAGTCCATGTACCAAGCAGTTAGGAGGACGGCAACGCGACGACCACGGTGGAGTTGGCTCAGATTATACGCTTCGTTACCTTTGAGTCCGGGCCCAACTAATACCAAAAAATGTAGCTGAGACTGAGGGATGAGGATGATGATGATGATGAATACATGGGCGAAATCTAGTTTCGTCATGTAGCCATTATTATTGAAACCATACATCTGTATGACATTTCACTTGGGTATTAGTCACTCCTCTCCGCTCCTCTTTTGTCACGGTTATATAGAAATCCTTTAAAAAAAGAAGAAGATATTACTCAGAATAATAATATATTGAGTGAGAGCTCCGGAACCAAAACCTATTCGCTCTCTCTCTATACGCTTCTTCTATTCTACTTATCCACCTAAAAACTTTTATTTTTCCTCCAGTTATGTAATCCGAGGAGAGAGGCAAGTCTCATTCATGGGGTGGATCAAAAATCTGTTAAATCCTTGAAACCATAAAATCAGTCTATATTATACGAATATTATACATGTGTAGAGAAAAAGCCGGAGAGAGAGAAGATGATTTGAATTTCTTCTCCCTACTGATTTCCAAGCTGAACCTGACGTGACATAATTTCGCCATCATCCAACGAAACGAAACCAACTTTCAATTTCATAGATTTCATATTCAAATTAGTTGCGTAAGCTGAGCTTAATTAATTGTAGCATGCATCTTGAGCAAGGCAAAAGGACACAACTTTATCAAGCTTCCAATTAGTTGCATGACGGTGGAGATGGTGATGCTGTGGTGGTGGTGGTGGTGGTGCATGCATATTAGAACCGCTTTGTGTGCGACAGACAGGGCCAAAAAGTTGCGTAGAAAATTGTCTGTCGGCTTGCATGCATGTGCATGAGAATAGAAATAGTAGAAGCTGCCTCTATCATAATATGATCTTACTAGTCGGATTATTAATAATACATAATATAGCCTGCTTTTGTGATTTTGTGTGCAGAGTGGAGAGAAATAATTCTCTTTTGATGAGTGTGTGTGTATATATATATATACCATATATAGCATCCAACAAAAACTCATGTTCTTTTTTTTTACTTTATTTTATGTTTCAAGTTTCTCCTTGTAACTTTTTTTTTGTCTCACTGTGTGTGTGCAATTGTAATGATTTCCCTTCCACAGTCAAAGCAGCCGCAATGGGGTCTATGTATTCAAGGCTGAGTAATGGCGAGATTAATCAACGGTACGTGGCAGGGCCAGAAAAAATCCCACTTCGTCCCATGGATCCCGACCTCCCTATTTCCATGCCGTGTGGTGGCGGAGACCCGTACTCACAAGGGCTACCCAATTACGCGACTTTTAGGGGGAAACCTAATGGGTTGGGACTTAAGGTATGCCACATACTAAATAGATTTCCTCCTCATTAAAAATTATTTCCCAGAGTCGAAACCAATATATCCCTCACGGGGGACATCAGTCACAGACCTCTTGAGTGAGACTGACCAAATGTGAACAAACCTAAAAAAAAAACTTTTTTTTTACATCGACTGCAATTATCATTAGTTTCGACTGCATTCTTTTTCTCACAAAACCAACCAAACCTGTACCTACTTGCGCACATTGCTGACAAGTAGCAGCATAACTATACATCTGAATAGCTAACACGCAGCAGCAGCAAATCGAGTAGTTACAATTAAATCAGTTAAATCAATTAATTAACACAACCAATCAATCTCTTATTATTACTTCCGATCACAGGTACTATATACTAATACTAAATAAACAATCCAAGCAGTATAACAAGGCCGGTAATGTAGGCGTGTAGTTGCAAATCCAAAAGAATACGTATAAATTTCTAACTTATAATAATAATAAACAAGCCATAATAACAATAATATATTCACATTTTTCACCCTCCTCAAACACATCTATTATTTTCCCGGATTATGAAAACCGGAAAGACTCGATCCCTCCCTCTCGTTTACTGACGATGAGAGCTTTTTCGCCTCTTTTATAGCAAAATCAGATCAGGAGTTTTGATTACAAAACCGGGTCCAGATCCACGAAAGGAAATTCAGTTGTTTTTCGGCTAGATTGGGTTTTGTTGTTTCTTTTTTGGGGGGAAATGCACAACTCAGGAATGAATTAGTTTGGTGAAGAGCCCATTGCGACAAGGATGATGTCATTCGGCGAGACGAGCATTTAAATGACAGGGGAATGATGCGAAATGTGAAATTTACGATTATACCCACACACACACACTCCTTTCTCGGCTCGACGACGACTCACAACACACAAAAAAAACTCCCATGCAGAGACTGCTAGAGACATATTACCTTCGAAAGAGTATAGCCGGGTTCTGTGGGAACACACAGAGTGAAAGAGGGTAGTAATCTAATCGTATTAATCAGGCTGTCGGGCGCTCGTCGAATTGTTGGTCCTTAATGTCTGGGTGACCGCGACTAAATGAACTCTTTTAATCAACGACAGCTGACAGGCTAGTCGCTGGCTCGTAAAATACCGTTCTCTATCCGGTAAAAGGATGTACCACCTCGGGAGCGGACCAACCTACGCCATCCCATATATACATTTTTCTAGAGAAGAGACAAAACAAAAATAAACCAAACCAGACAAAAAGTTTTTATTTTATTTTTTATATTGTTTTGTATCAGTGACACAAACGTGTAGAACTGGGATCCTTTTTTTTTTTTAAAAAAAA
>JAANSN010006349.1:0-10680 GCA_036850665.1 Dicranocentrus wangi | reverse complement strand
AAAAAAAATGAGAGCTGGGGATTTATTTTTTTTTGAGTCGCCTGGATAATGTTGCAACCAGCCGCGCAGAGTTAACTGCAGTGATACATAATAAAAAGGTGTTGAAAATGAAATGAGTTTTACACATTGAGTTTAGAACCATATGGTGCGGTTTGAATAATAAAATGCTCGAGTTACGTCAATTCACCCTCTTGACGGACATAATCCATAATAAAAAAATTATAAAATGTAATACTGTAATCCATCATGCAGCTAGAACCCCCACGTCTGATAAGGTGTGATAAATTGATACATGCCCATGAATGATGATGACCATGTGACACTATGGCAAAACATTTAATCCTCTAGAGTGCAGCAACAAAAATCATCAGCCATCATCATCATCTCTTTCGGCAAATCCAGCTGCTGATCATCATGTACAACGGCATATTTCAAATGATTCTCAACACGGTCTACATTTTGAGCGTGCTAACCCTGGAAATATTGGCGTGATTCGTCTTTGTCCAGATTGCAAAATATGATGCAGGGATGATGCTACGGGCGTTATTTCTGTGGCTTGGTGTGCTCACTGGGACTTCATCCACTTGCCTTGTTGAAACAATGAGTGTGGTTTGGCAGGAATGTGGGAATGCCCTGATGAAGCCGAGAAGGAATCTGCTCAAAAAATGGAATCAGCAATAGAGAGGAAAATTCGCCGTTCTTGTATGACCTTGAAGGTGGGACTGGGCTCGAGCAATATTTTGTCGACAGGCTGACCCCTTTGGTATGTATGCCAGCAATTTCTGATCACTCAAATAGTCAATTTGATTTTGCTGAAGTAAGCGCTATATTATAGGCATCACGGTAGGTTTGAATATTGAATGAATGATGAATATACATTGTATTATATTACTTAGTTAGTTATGGAGATGCAGATGCGAATATTATTGAATACAATATTTGAGTTTTTGAATTAATAATAATACAAAAATAGAATCGTATGTAATGCCTGCAATGCTCATAAAATGTGTAAATATAAAAATGCAGATAAATTAGAAACGTTAATAATCGAAGGAAACGAACATACTGTCAAGTTGATGATACAAATTTTACATGCAGATATGACGCTTTTTTCACATCACAAACAATATTTTGCGCCACATTACATACATATGAGTCAGTATGAGTGATAACATATTTTATATTATGAATATATTTTAAGAGTATTATATAGTAAAACAAATTACCCAATTTAAAGTTGCTTGACTAAATTGGCTTGTGTGTACTGGTGCTTATTTGGCAAAAGCTTGTGAAAAGCACAACAAATTTACAACATGGGTCACACAGACGCTGGCAAATTCCAAAAACGTGCTGCTCGTCAGTCGGAAAAATGGGTAGGTCGTCATGGCAACCGAAGGTTGGAACGATGTGGCTTCTTTGTAATAGTAACTCTCCCGCCGCCACCTCCCAGAAGAGTGGGCACGCAGGGCCTCCTTCAACTCCACCGAACCCACCACCATCATTCCCATAAAGGAGCACTCCATCTTAGCCATAACGACCACGATAGCACCACACATTGCAAAGAAGGCCAGAATCTCGACGTCTCCCTGTTCCGCCACGGAGGAGCTCAAATGAGTGATGAATATAAAGGAGGCCAGGATTGTGACAGTGTGGAGGAGTGCAAAGTGGAGGGCGATTCTGACGTTTGCGACGAGACCATTGAGATGACAGCACAGCACCTGCAGACACCTATAAACTCGGACTACACGACGACCCTCCACAGCACCAAATGAAGCCGTTAGTAGAACTACCCCATCATTTCTACTACTTGCTCCAACGGGTCGAATTCCTCTGGTCCACTGGACGACCAGGAGGTTGCTCAACAGAACGGGGTAAATGTAGGCGAGGAATGTGTTTGCCAAGCAGAAGACGGTGGTGGAGTAGAACCAGGCGACGCCGAGGATCGGCGGAGACGATGCGATGACCTCAAGCTCAAAAATGTCAACCAGGACGTGGTGAACAATGTCCACTGGGTGGAACACAAAGAGGCCGGCGACAGTTGGAGCAACTGTCGTAGCAACAAAAGCGAATGCAAGAGCAACTTCGTAGGATCTGCTAGAGCTGGTGGCAACATCCGCAATCTGGTGAGGTGGAAAGTCAAAGCCGCTCTTCAGGTGAGAATCTAGTTGGAAGCAGGCATTCGTAAATGCACAGATTTCACCCCCGACTTGCTTTTAAAATGGAGACGAGCAGCAGACAAAACATGGTTAGGGCAGTAGCGGCTGAGGCAAAACAGATAAATATATTACGTCGTATTTGGAGTTGGAGGCATCAACCTCGTCGTCAGGTAATTCGAAGGGATTGCAGACGTGAACGAATGCCAGGGACAGAAGGATCGGCACAAATAATATTCCTAGGTAGTAGTCCAGACACCAGTTCCAAAAGAGGAAGCTGGGCTCGCTTAGGAGCAGTCGATCTTGTCCGAGATCCCAATGAATTGCGGAAAAGCCAGAGTATTTTATTAGCGCCAGGCGGGATTTCACTAAATGCTTGACGTTGTTCGTAAGCATCTCTCTCGCTGGCCGTTTAGATTTGTGCCAGTGCCAGAGTAGTACTCTCCAGCTTGATTTTAGTGGAACTCTTGGAATGGACTAAAAAAGGAAATAATATATGTTGAGTCACGCCCAAGTAACCAGAACCATCATTTTAATAGATTAGGAAATACGTGGACCATAATTGCTTGACAAGAGAAAAACTGTTCAAAATTTGACATTATTAAATATTACACAGCATTTTGGCAAATTATTTCAACAGACATGACATATTCACCATAATAATATAATAATAGAGGTTTCTAGATATTTCATCATAAAGGATATTTTTAGAATAAAAAGCTAATGATAAAAAAAGATGAGCGTGTAATTTACCTTTTCTTTTACTGGCAATTTAACTTACTTATTTATTTTTTTTGCTAAGTTGATAATTACGTTAAAAATTTGTGCTATCGTTAAAATTGCTTGTAGGTAGGTGCTACGAATGCTACGATAAGGTTTCCATTTAGAGCCGAATTCAGTACGTACGTCATATCAAACCATTTCATTCTCCCTCCTCCATTATCCTCCCAGAACAAAATAAAATTACCTAGGTCTTTGCAACAGAACAATACAATATACAATCACTCAACTGACTGCTGAAATTCCAGATGCACGACGACGCTCATTCTTCTTATTCATGCATCGTCATCAATCAATTCAGGTTCAGCAGAAAGTAAATTTTCGTCGTTGTTCCACAAGATGATGAGCGAGGGAGAAAGCCTTTGCCAAAACTGTCATTCTCATTATTCCCCACAAAATCCCTTGGCCACTATTGGCTACTTATTTTGAGGAACACCGAAGCAAACACAATTTACCTCTTTTTATTATCACCTCAGTAGTGGGTCGAGCATGACCCGCCAGCAGAACAAGCCTAGTTGAGTACTCCCGTCTCCGTCTCCTAATCAACTCGGCCAGGAGCGCCAGAGCTGGAAATGCAATGCAAATCCCATACACAACAAAGACGATCGAGATGTTGTCGCTCATCGTAACCCTCTTCACAGGTGGCTCAAAGCTCCTCTCGAACTCCACCGCATCATTCCAGCCCGCTATCCTCCGCTCCCACGAGGCCCACAGGAAGTGGAACCCGGACTCGGACAGGATTCGAACCCTCCTCAGCAACTCATCGTAGCCCCAAGGCATGTTGGTAAATGCCCACTCCCGGTCCAGCTTGATGACTTCCTTGTTTCCCATAACTATCCCTTGCGGGTCATGCGAGTCTCCCGGGCGACCACTCCACTTCGGCGCAAACTCCCTCTTCAGCTGCCAGGCCATGTTCCGAACAGAGTCGTAGTTGCCAAGAAATGCGTCCCGCCCGCACCTCGAGATTATATTGAAGAAATGATCCGGCTCCTCCTCCATCCCCCTCAGTTCCTCCACCGTCTGGGGAACATGGATCTGCTTCACTAGCCATTTCAGATGCTTTGGTAGCCGGTCCAAGTTGACGTCCTCGTAAAAGTCGGGGTCAACGCGGAGCGCCGCCTCGATCCGAGAAAAGTAGACGTTTTGCATCAGGGAGGTGATGGGACGGGACAGGAGATCAATTTCGGCGGTTTCCATTTCCCGTTTGAGTTTGAGAGTGGCCTCCACCATTGTGAACACTTTATTAGACTCATTCTTCCTCTGATTCTTCCATCCACTTTTGTTGTTGGTTACCTCCTCCACGGTATTCCGTCGTCTCCTCCTCCCACCTCCTCCCAGCTGACCTCGACCTCCCCAGTTATTTCCGCCCAGCCAGCTATCAAAACTGGCGAGACCCATGTGGAGTAGCCCTTCCGCAATTGAGTTGTACTCATACTGGCCCAGGAATGACGCCGTGCTCTTCCCAATCTCGTTCGTGGAGTGAATGCTGACGTTGGCCTCCATCAGATCCTCAAAACTCTCCAGCCTTTTAATCGGGATGGGAGCAATGAGGGAATTTATATTTTCTCCGCGATAGGCGTTGCTCAGCACGATTCCCATGGCGATCCACGGGCCACTAATCCACTTGAATTTGCTGACTAGCTCGACCCCCTGTTCCAATAGGACGAGGGGGACATACGCCACCGAGGCGTATATTTCGGAAGAATCCGGCATCCTCCAAATTCCGGACGTGGTGGTGGTAGTAGTTTGGACGGACAGGTGGAGGAGAACTACCCCACTGGAAAGAATCCCTAGAGCAAGGAGGATTCCCCATGTGTTCCGGTCAAACGCAGAAATGTAGCCTGAGCCGTCCAGTGCACCCATCTCGGAGAGCTCAGCGCAAGTGAGAAAGTAGAGGCCGGACCCTTCATATCTAAAATAATCTTGAATGTTGGGGCTCAATCTGACCACAAGGGATGCCCCATGGGCGCTCGCGTTTAATCTTGAATGTTGGGGCTCAGTCTGACCACAAGGGATGCCCCATGGGCGCTCGCGTACCCTTCCGACCTGTTCAAGTACAAGATGGACGCGTTTCCCCCAATTACTTTAAACAGGATCAGGTGTATGTCGTCAGTCACTCTCCAATTGCGCATGGTGACGGTCGAGGATCTGTCGATCATATCTGGCGGTGTGACAACCGACTCCCTTTCGTAATGAATGATGTCTTCTTGGCCACAATCACCACCACGGCGATATGCGTATTTTTTCTTGAAATATGTGTGACGGTCCGCAGTTCCCGGCTCGTACGGTATCAGCCGCAAGGGCAAAGCCTCAAGGGAATTTTCCATGCAGTGCATCTGCAAAAACACGCCTCGTTGCTTCCCGCAGTGTGCCTTCACCATGAGGAAAACTTCTAATTTCAGGTAAGGTGGTTGCACGATAAACGTGAGGACCGGACTCCTCTTATCATCATCATCAGCAAGGTAACTTTTTCCTCCAATCAAGAACAAAAGGTTGGTTTGAAAAGTGATTTGAGTCCAGTGGTCGATCCCTTCTGGCCTGTCGGCGAGCCTAAAAAGGCTGTTCTGGACTCTCCTCGAGCTCGACTTGGTCACAGAGATGAAGAACCTGTTTGGCCTGAAGATCTTTTTCCCTTTTGTCTCCCTTGAATGCCAGTACAAGTGAAAATGGTCGGGTGGAACCAGTGTTTCCCACTTGTAGATCGAACTTATCATCCTCCACTCGTGGCACGGATATGGGGCGACGAACATCTGGACCTCACACGGAGACAGATGGCCACTCGCGTTGGCTCCATATTTCTGACCCATCTTTAGCGAGTAGCGGACCCCGTCGCAGGACATCCCTCCAAATAACATGTAGTATTCGAATTTGTGTACCGAATAAACCCACGGATAATAGTCCACCGGCAGGATTTCGTACGAGGCATAATCCTCGGGATAATGTTTTGGTGAATACTTGAAAAAATAAGTATTTAGACAAAAGTTTAACTTTCAAATTTAAGCATGCAACAAAAAATTGGGATTTTTTATAGCTTATATTTCTTTCTGCTAGCTAACCTTGGTGTTGATGCCGTCAATATGCGCCACCACGATATGAACATGACAATTTCGAAACACGTCAAGTTGGCGTCCCAAGCTGAGCACGTTTCTATTCATTTGCGAGACAAGAAGGGATCGGAATGACGAAGTTGCAAGAAGTGCTTCAACTAGCCACAAGTAAACAAGCCCATTGATGAGCACAAGAAACATGATCAAACTCAAAGGATTAGGTGGAATTATTAGGTTTACAGTTTTAAAGCAAGCGCCTGCCGCCTGATAAACTCCGAGCCCTGACGACGACAATTGACAAGCCTTTTTAACCAAAATACTTTGATGACAACTATAAGCTCCATGTAAAACTGGAAAGGAAATATATAGTCCGCTTACTTTCCAAATTAATTTATTGCCTTTTATATAAGCACTCATCATGATTAGTGAGTTGTTGTATGAAAAAACGCCTATTTCGCTTTTATTCATTATTAAATTGAAATGTCCAGGCGAAACTTCAGAAAGCCTTTTTTTCATATCATATAATTAAAATGGATCGGTGGCCGGAGTGTACCGGTAGTATTGGTTTATAAGGTATGCATGCTGCTGCCATGAATTCTACTGAACTGACTGAAGTTGGAATATTTTCCCAGAAAGATACAAGGCTACTCTACAGGAGCCCCTTCTTTATAATATATTTAATTTAATGACGATCTATGCAAATACAAATTTGTGTGCTTGATAATGTTTGCGTGTGCATCGATGATGACCATATGCCTTTAAGAATGCGCTCTTTCTACAGCAATTTGAATTTTCTATTGCAAATCAACGCACAGAAGGACTTGGAAAAGGATGTGTTTTCTTACGCATATAACCAAGTGTGTATTGTTTCGAAGAGGACTTCATGGGAGAAAGTATACTCCTTGTGGTAGCGGAGACTGGAGACTATCACTACTCGGTACTGCTATACTTTTCCTTGATCACGTTTTAAACGTATTCATGTATGTGATTGGATTGATTGAATATATTCTGACGTAAGTATTTATTAGAAACAGTTATATATTATTTTATTGAACATTGCGTGAGGTACAGAATGGCCGGACCATATTGTTGGGAAAATCGGCTTCACCCACGGAACCGAAGTAGTTCACCGAGTGAACCATGATATTTGAGATGAAGGTGTGCTTATCCGTATCACCAAACATGGAAAAGCCGTCGGTGATGGTCATGATCAGAGCAGCGGCAGCTCTACACATTCTTCCACTTACCGGTGTTTGTATTACCATATTTGCCTTTATGGCAATGTAAAATAGATATTATGTTCAGGCCGATGAACGGCCCCGGCTGAAGTTTTTTAATCTTAAAGTCGAATGCTGCACAAAAGTAATAAAACATTTGACATGAACACAAATGTTGGAACACAAACTTGCTCGTAAATGTTCACATGGTTACAAAAAAAGTGGACAAAATGAATATTGTATGCACAATAATTTTAAGTTAAGGTCACCTGGAAACGGTGATAAATTGTGCATAATATTTTTAGATACTGCGACGAGAACGAGTCCCAGCACGTCCTTGCAAACATTTCGGATTTGATTTTAATTTTATTTGAAAGTGATAGCTCTGTTGTCAGCACAGGCTTCCGTCGTGTGGCGTATCTAGGAGGCCAGCAGCCATCCAATTTTGACATTAATTTATTTCTGTACAAGCCGTTTTCCACATTATTTGCATAAAGGTATAAGCTATTACAATTTAATAGGGCATATATATAATAATTTTTTTAAATAGTCAATCCATACAACAGCTTCAAACGCGAGATTTAATAAGTATATTATTTATTTATTTTACATTTTAATTGAAATCAAAACTGATCCCCCCACATTTGTCAGCATTCCAAGGAGGGTCAGACAACTCATCCTTTTAATATCGTAATACCTCCCACACTTCACCGCCTCCACTTTAAATCCATTTACCACCCCTCTGGCAGCATTACACCTTTTAATATTATATATGATGGGCGGCGGGTACAGGTAGTTGCGCTCGAGGTGTTTTCGGGTTTGAACGCTCCCATCGTGCACGCTCCCCGCGAAGGCGGTCACAATCACTAGAATGCAAATGGTGAAAACGAGGCCAAAGGCCCCGAAACAGGTTATCAGCACATTTCCCAGGTCCCGCAGCTTCACACTGATTACCAAACACTGCACAACCAGTATGCTAATTAGCAGTTTAAAAGTGGGATAGAATATGGCCGAGTACACATTGTTAAATAAAATGGTAGCTATTCGAAGTTTGGTGTAAGTAGCCAAGTTATTTTGTAATGGGTTTTTCGTGCCATGCCGGAGCTGGTGGAGTTGTCGTCGTCCTCCCCCTCCCTCCTCCTCTCGAACCAATTTCAGAGCCGTGGTGAATGTCTGAATGTACAAAAGCTGGATGTGAATCAGGAGCACAAGTCCTCCCCATCCTGCAGAGGTACACCAGGAGGCGGAAACAAGTCCGAAAATGATACCCAGTGTCTCCCCAGATGATTTTTGCGGTTCCCCGATGAAGAAAGTCTGCTTGACTATCCAATAGCCTGGGAAGGCCATGTGCCAGTGGGCACCTCGGAAAACGAAAAAGGTTGGGATTAGACAAACGAGGATACCGCCCACCATGTTGACGCAGAAGGTGGCCACGATAAACATGCGGATACTTTGGGATCGGTCAAACTTGTTAGTTTTATACTCTGGAATCAAATACAAATTTAATTTTCATTTTCATTTTTAATTTTTTACCATTTTCATTATGATTACTTTTAAAAGAGAATTGAGCACCATTTTGCAAGTGGCGAATCAGCTCTAACATCCCATTTACCAATTCCGGAATCTCATTCTTGTACAAATAGAAGATGACTTGGTACATGAGGAAGCAGAGGTAGGCTACGAGGAAGCAGAAGTGAAAATTCAGCTGGACCAGGTCGCCCCTGAGCACGTAGCCTTTTGCTTGGGCGACAAAGTCAACCAGCGTGAAAGCAGATAGGAGGCCTATGAGACAAACTGCCAGTAGCCATTTGTAGAAGAGACCGCGACCACTTTCTTCATTAAAAGAAATGGTATGTAATTCCCCCCGGCTCAGGGCGATTTTGAACGGGAAGCTACCAACGATTCCGTAATAGGTGTAGAAAGCCTCAACCACCTTGTCGACCTGCATGATTGATATTCCCTTTTGTGTTTTCAGAGATTCAGATAAAAGTTTCTTGACTGAAATGGTGGTCACATAGTATTCCCTTTAAAAGAAAAGGTTGACGTCAACTGCACCAGTATAAAAGACGGGAATAGTTGCTCGCTAATAATTAATCATATAATTATTAGCTGGAACTGGAAGTTACGAGTTTTCATGAGAGGCAAGATATAGCTAAAAAGGTTGAGTTTTCTCTAGAAATATTGTCAAAATCGGTAATTTAACGAGTTTCCCTCCACTGGTAGAGTTTAGCATCAGACCGTAATTACTCGAAAGCATAGTATCATATATAACATTTAATACTACATTGATAGCGATAGCAATTACCAATAATACAAAAAAATCCTTGGCGAAGCCAATTATATAGAATAGAATGGGATAGGTTTCTTTCTGGGTTCGATTTTTTTATTAGTTGATAAGAGGACAGTCCAGAAAAAATGAGAAGCGAGAAGGGAATAATGTGAGTCGATATGATCGATAGAGAATGAGAAAGAAAAACTAAATTGTCATCATCATCATGTTTCCTTCACATAACGACAAAAACCCCCTCCTTCGTAAAATATATTGGCGCTTGTTGGTGTCGTGGTGTGCTGCACTCTCCATCTCCGTATGCTTCGGAACAATCGGCGGTACTATAACTAGGCTTTTAATAAAATAAAAAAACTCGGAATGACGTCAAGCAATTAATGCACCAATTTATGGGCAATTTCCACCAGGAGGGAAGGATATATATAGGTAGTAAGTATGTATGGTTGGATGATAGCTCGTTAAAAATGAGAAGGTTATAAAAAAAAGTGGGACGAGTAGGGATTACTACATGGTTACATGCAAAATGTACAAATGTAATAAAAATTCACTCACGACTGTCATCTTATATATGTTGACTGACTATATGTTGTCATCAACTGGCAACAGTAAAGGCGCAAATATTAAATTAAGTTTGTTAACTATTGTGTTTAAAAGAGTAATTGATGATACCAAAGCAATATTGTCACTGATATTCTCTGAAATTGGTGGTAAATTTTACACGTTTGAGCCCCTCAGCAAGCACAGCATGTTTAGCCATTGTTTTTACGTTTTTTATTTCTAACGAAATTTTTCTCATTATGCACAAATCAACGTCGTAATTACAGCACATGATAAAAAAAATTGTTATCTCATTTCAGCAAAACTTTTTTTCTCTACATTTTTTTTGCTTTATTTTGATTCCAGTTATATGACAATTCAAATATAGGTAATTTATGATTTGTTAACTTAACGCGTATTTCACGTGCATTAACCATTTTTTAACACATTCGCGGAGCCGACGAGTCGTATTGAACTTTTCACTCCCTCCGGCAATATATACGTACTTATCAAGGCTCCTTCCCGCTCCAGTTATCAATATTGTTTCATTTACATTTTAATAGAAATCAGAATGGATCCCCCGAGATTTGTAATTATCCCTAAAAGAGTGACACACGTCATTTTCTTAATTTCATAATATTCCCCACACATCACAGCTT
>JAANSN010006348.1:0-10683 GCA_036850665.1 Dicranocentrus wangi | reverse complement strand
ACAATCTTATTGTCCTCCACTGTTTCGTCATACGAATCCAACTCCAGTGGCCTGCGAATGAAAATTTGGCATTTCCCACGTTGAAAATGGAAGCGATTATGATCAGTAATTCATTACGTAATAGTTTCAAAAGAGGAACCTTGATATCAAGAGTCCATCCGCATATGTCAGCAGTCCACAGTTGAGCTCAATATTATTATGGTACACCCATCCTTGCAGGGTTCCTCTCAATCCGGTCCCCAGTTTTGTAAGTCCCTTTCCCTCTGGTCCAGTGACAAAAAGGAAATGTCCGTTTGTGGCGACAGAGTGTCCATGAACCTCATCCGGTCCTGCCAATTTGTTGGTTCTAGCTTCCGCGGCAGCTGCTGCTGCTACAATTTGACGAATGGTTTGAGCGTTCACAACACCACCACCAGCTGCAAGTACAGATGACTCTGGTCTATTTTCGTGGGCCGCCGCCGCCGTGAGATTTGGTTGCACTCTGTCGGGCTGAAACGTCAACAGCGGGTGGGATTTGACACCCAGTTGCACCTCCAACGCAATGGAATCTGCCAACAAACGGTCGTCGTATGGAAAGGTTGTCACGTGCTTGTCACTAATGATCGCGATAGGCTTGCCAATTTTTATTCGCACGTCATTCAGCTTTCGCAGCATATTTGCCACCGGCAGCTTCAAATGGGGCTTATTCAGGCTTTCCAGCATGAGAGCCGTTTTCCCGAGAGAGGACAGAACACCGCGGGCACAAGCGAAGGCCACCATAGCGGACGGTCCTGGGACCTGGAAGACTGCATCCTTGTTAGCAGCCCAGCGTCCCAAAAGGACTTCCAACTTTTCCAGGGATCCGGAGTTGTCCTGATTTAAGCTCATTGCGGGCACGCTGCTCAACTCTTCAAAAATGAGTTGCATAACGGAGAGAGCTACTTCCATGTTCTGGACAGGTTAAACGGTAAAATGAGATGTTGCGATGATAGGCTCTCGATAAATATATAATTTACTGATTTCCCAGGTATTACTATTATTATTAGTACCTGATTTGCATAGGTTTCTAGCATGGGGACAAGTAAGCACAACGTTAATTTGAATCCGAGGCCTTTATTGCCCTCTCCCCCGGAATCACTACCCGACTCGTTCTCACCAACCTCACTTTGTTGTAAATTAACATTGTCCTTTTCTGCCTTTTCCATCGCTTTGGAACGCTGATGTTGCCACACTCTCTCGAGGACATTCCACTGGTACCTGTGGTGTAGCCCGATTCCCTGGACGTGAAGTGTGGACAGTTTGATGATTTTGCGAGACAACTCTTCCACGTTGCTGGAAGTGATCGCTATCAACTCCTCAATTTGATTTGTGGAGGAAATGGTGAGAGCATCATGGTATTTTGCGGACTGCTCAAATTCTTTCAAGCTTTTAAGATTTATAGAGCGCAACACGCCATCATGGAGGAAAATTGTCGAGTCGGATATCGACTGGAGGTAGCTGTTGTCCTCGTTGGTGTGTAAAGTTGTATTTGGGCTCGGGATGGTGATCGAAGTTGGACTTGACATTTTACGGCATACGATTTATGGACTTCCCCACAATTTCATAAGGTCAACTAGCGTTAATAAAAACGGTAAGTATCAGTGGTCATTCGTGTTTTATGCATTTATGTATAAGGGAGTTTTTTTTGTAAAATAGAACTCGTCGGTTATTGTGTATGAGCATGAAATGAAATTATCAAGAGCCTTACTAGGGCATGGAGGTATAGTACAAGTTATGTAGCAGTCACTTGTGTTACATAGCGACTTTTCCTAAGCAGTATTCGTATGCATCATGATATAATACTATGGTGTGCTTTTGCTACGCGTCAACTTAGCAGTCAACAACTTGTATGAAGCTGTATGACATACTTACATGCGAATACTTCGAAGATGACGATCGGGTTTTTTTATGCTTATAGGTTTAGTTGAGCCGCTTACGATTAGTTGCATGTGGCGTCTACGTAGTAAAAAGGAAATTCCAAAATTACTTTCACATTTAATTAAACAACAATCCTAATAGAATTTTTTTATGCATACCTACTCCACTTTTGTAATCCTGACTGACGAGTAAAAACAGTTTCCAAATGTTTATTCAAATAAACAACATACTACAAACTACAACATATATGTTTTACATGTTAAATGCAAGAATCGAAATATTACAAATTAGGTATAACAGTAGATAGAATTGAATCATTAAAGTAGTTTAGACTTTGCTCTTGAGAGTGTTCAGGGGTATCTGCACGAAAGCGTGAGCTGTAAGTAAAAATAGCAGCCTCAAAAAATCAATTGCCATTGCCTATTTATTTATTTTAGGGCTTATTTGTTAAATAAATTTAAAATTTATTGTTTTTAAATGTTTTTGACGATTGCAAGCAAAGCCACTGCAGGTAAACCAGACAAGTGGATATGCTTCGCGATAACTATAAACGTCGAAGCACATGCTGTTTATTTTAATTACAGAGTACACCAGGTTTTATCTTGCTAAATTTTGAATGTGATTACAAATTGTTTAAAAATTAAGACCGAGCTTGCAACTTAATCCGTATTCGTGGGAAAGGTGCCAAGTTCACTGGTGCATTATGCTTCGGGTTATTTGGGAATGCAGACAAGAACTTGAAGTGGAGAACCAACCTCGCAAGCACAACTTTCAACTGAAGAGTTGACAATTTCTTGCCTGGAAATGAGTAAAGAAAGACACAATTATGAACACGGTTCATCGTACTATCAAACTTTAGATAAAGTCGTGTCTTGACTAACCAATGCAGTTTCTCGTTCCGGCACTGTATGGGGCAAACGCATACTGGTCAATACTGTCGCTCTTGTCCGGTGCAAAATGATCCGGATCAAAGGAGTTTGGATTAGGAAATACAGTGGGGTCCCTGTGTAAACCCGGAAACCATATAGCAACTGTGGAGCCCTTTGGAACTGTGTAGCCTTCCTCTGCACAAAAGTAAATCCTATTTAACTCTGCACTCTGCGTTTCACTTTTATATCATGAACACGTATCATATTACTATTAAGTTATACCTAAAACAACGTCACATCCAGCTTCCCTCATAATCAATGGAGCAATTGGATACAATCGAAGAGACTCTTTGAGGATTTGATCCACGTATGTTAGTCTTGCCAAATCTTCGAATGTCATCGGGCGGTCTATATCCGTTCCGAAAACGCTCACAACTTCCTCGTAACATTTGTCTTGGACTTCGGGATGCTGTGTGAGCATAAACGTTGCATAACCCAGAGATTCTGCGTTAGACCCGTGACCAGCCAGTACAAAGGTTGACAGCTCAAATATCATGTATTCGTCGGTAATATCAGAATTTGGATTTTCCGAGAGTTTTATTAAAGTATCCAAAATGGCTTCTCTACGCAGCCCTAAAAAAAGAAGTGTATTGCTTTCAACAACTATTAAGGAAGGTGTTTCCTACTTACAATTAAAAAGATAAGAAGTTGCTTACGCTTTCCGCTTCCAGCGTTTTCAATTGCGCTGTCGCTCCTGAGTTGTTCCCGTCTTGCGTTTATACACTATATATATACATTGTACACTTTTATATACACTGTACACTTTTATATACACTATACTTTGCAAACACATTCAACAGTTTTTTCTCTTAAAAATGGTGGAAAAATTATTTATCATTATGTAATATACTGACTTCTTGATAAAATTTCATTCCGGTTGTCTTCGTATATGCCAATTCCTTCCCCCACGGGGTAATGTTCCATAACCAATCCCATTGTAAAAATGGCTTTGATCGATAAAAGACGACTTCCTTTGTTCTACAGCATAGGTAAACCAATTATTTAAGCGGTGGGATAAAATGAGTGCCCTAAAAACGGTAATCGTTTAGTACCTATCCATGACCTCTGGATGGAAGAGTGATATGTCGACACCGTTGTCCAAATAGTTTGGACGGATGCCTATGACGCTTTCTGAAACAGATCAGAAATTGTTATAGTAGTAGTCTATAATAATAATAATATCGCAAAATATATTTGATCATAGTTTGCTTTACCCATGATGATGTCCAGAAAGAGGCGGTGATAATGTTTATGCATATCTAAACCTTCCCCGCCCATGTCAGACTGACTTCCCGTAATTTTAGTCAGCTCCTTCCGAATGACACTACATAAAGCGACCGAATCTTCGTTAAGGATGTCGAGAAAGTCGTTAAGAATACGGCCGTTCAGAGCCGGTGTCAAAATTTTCCTGTGAACTTTCCACTCGTCGACCGGAGCTGTTGCGAGACCGTTTTTCCCAATAAGCGAACCCATAATCACGTTATATGCTTCCGGTTTTGAAAGGTGATCTGAAGACCCTAAAATTCTCTGTTTAAAAGTGAGAGTAAGTTAAAATGGTTCAATAGAATGTTGGGCTAATTTCGGATTTGCCAAACGAATAATACCTATATACCTTCAGATTTTCCTTCGAGTGGATGACAACCATTGGCTGGAGAACCATCCATATTTTAAAGCATCCTGGATATTGCGTACACCAAGTGTTCAACTTTTCGAATAGGTCTGTAAAACCCACAAAAGGAAAGCCCACGAATGAAATGCAGTGTATAATTGAACGCTTATAATTTCAATTTCGAATCCAATTCGAATGTGCAAACCTTCGCTTCGCATCCGTAAAAAGTCAGTTGTTGCCACGAAGGGGATGGCCGGGGGGCCCGGAAAGGAGTTTAATTTCAGGGACCTTCTCCACGAATTCAGAACTGTACGCAGATGTTTAGAGTATGCAAAAAGAAATAAGAATATGACGGCCACTCCATAGTACAAATACTTTGTTGGGAAAGGAGCAGTGTCCTTTAAGGGCACACTGAAATTCGACATTGCTTGTTAAAAATTGAGGTAGCAAATGCGACCTTTGGCTTAGGAATCAGTATATTTCTGCGGGTAGTGCAACGAGCAATTGACTAAAAATTGTGCATGGCTGAATTTGTATATATAGATACTTTCATGCTTTGCTTCATGGGATATTGTTTACGAAGAAAAAGAACAAAAACATCCTTTATGCCAAAACCTGTCTACTAGGTAGATAGATGACGTTCGTTGGTGATGGTTATCGGATGTTTCTGGCTGGGTTCGCGCAAGTGAACTACTTATTTAATTATTATTTTCATAATAATCCAGCAAGCAACAAATCGATTTAACTTTTGTGCCTTGCTGGTTACTCCAAACGATGAAGTGATGGGAAAAATAAAATTGAAACAATACAGGATGGGTTTATGCAAATAACAACTAGGAATTAGACGTCTACCACTAGGGCTTAGATTCCTAGAACATGCATCGGATTTGCACTCAGAATTCCGAAATATACCAATTTGGTATTGGATCAGTAATACATGTTTAAAACTTCCTTGTAGAATCTACCAATTATGTAAAATTACGTGTACACCGACCTAGCTGTTTACTCACGGTCATCCTCACACTCTTCAGAAAGGAAAGAACCCATAAAGAATTATTTTATTTATTTAGAGTGGGGAGGAAAAAATGTAATTTATTTTCGGATCATTAATTCATTAATAAATTAGAATCCCACCCTAAGCGACCGCTACAACGGACTACTTATGCATCCACCCGCACCTCTACTCTACCATTTAGTTATTTGGTAGAAGAGTCCATGGGATGATAGGATATATAAACTACAGGTTTTGCGGAAAGAAGAAGATGGAAGAAAAGAAAAGGGATTTTGATGGGACAGAAAACTCTTCCTTTGCCCCCAACGTAATTCACCTTTCTGTCCTATTTCCAGTCGCAAAACAGTCCCTCTTTCTGGAATCGCGAGAGCTCCCCCGCTCTCCAAAGGCCAAAGGCTGTAACAGTGTCAGTCCGTTTTTAGTGACAACACTGCAAATAGCATCACTTGTGGGATATGCCCCATTCCATATTAAATTCGACTCTGATGCAGGCTCGTACTCCATCAGGCCCGTCCACATTATCCGAAAAGTAATTTTCTTGGGAAAATTGAAAACAATCGATAGTTTGAATAAACTGTAAAAAGGGTCATCTCTGTTTTTGACAGCTATTGTGTGCCACACAGCACATCTTGGTGATAGGCCATTTGAGCTGGTACAACGTGCAAAGCGGTATAATCTCTTCGGAGGCACTTCCCACAAAATTCACCCGCACCTTTGATTTTGTAGCCTCCCTTGGATCACAGTTTCTGAGCATATTGCTTGCGTACACTTTCTGGAGGAAACAGAATGACGTGTTGCGAATTGTCGAAGCGACCAGGATCTCGTGTGAGAGGGGAAGCATCATGATGATTCATAAATTGGTTGTGAGTTGCATCAAAATAATTTGCTGATCATCCATGGCATAATATAATTTATACTGCGGTTTTGAGATATGAATTATCGAAAATTCCAGTCATTGGCAATATTTGCGGTGGCCTACTTGGGATGCATCTCCGTGTATTTAACTATTCAGACCGATGTTATAGTGGAAACTGGAAAGGATTTAGTACCTCCCTTGAAGGGTGCTAGCAACATCTTGTTCAGCATTACGAGAATGGCTTGTAATGCGCTATTCTATCACTCGGCCGCATTCCAGTACTACACGGTTAACTTCATTATCATCATTTGTGTTTCGATGAGAGGTGTCAAAAATGAGTTTTGCTCGACTTTAAAGGAAACGGTAACGACGCTGCCGGACGTTAAACGAGTAAGTATAGCACGGGCTTCACAACACGGAGTACAGGTGAACAAATTAAGTTGTCAGGTTTTGTTTTTGTCCAGGGACTCGAGCATTACATTAGACTGAAACAGTTGTCCAGTTGACATCACCCAAATTTTCGGATCGCATGTATTGATATACTACATAATTTCTGTGGCGCACTTTGCCAAACTCCCGGAAAAGTCAGTGTGGAACCAAAGTGGGCAAACGGTTTCAATGATAGTGTACTTCAGCTTGGGAGCGGCCGTGTGGCTTATAGCTGCAGAGTTTCACATGAAGGTATACAAATTCCTTAAAATATGAACAGTCGAAAAAGCGTTGCTTTAATTACTTGAGTTTGCAGGTCCGCGAAGTTTGAGTTTCACACGAAGGTATACAAATTCCTTAAAATATGAACAGTCGAAAAAGCGTTGCTTTAATTACTTGAGTTTGCAGGTCCGCGAAGTTGTTCAGAACTGGGCCACCCAAATGCAAGATCGAGAGGATCTCCCGGTCGACATGAGAATCCGACTCATGAGCATTGTGAATGATAATCTGCTAGATCCGATTGGGATTTCGTGCAAGTTTTTCACTATAACTTATGGCTTCTTGGGTTCCGTATGTGTACCAAAGTATTTATGTATGCATTTGAAAGTCACAACCCAACCAGAATGATTTCATATTGTGCATTAACCACTTGTTATCTCAATGTATTTCTTTAGATGCTTGGTTTGATAGTGACCTATGCCATCATAGTATTCCAAATGCAGGCGAAACCTAACAACGTTTGAACGCATCGTGGCGGACACATTTACCCACCATGTACTTCCGAACGAGACAACTGTCACCCTAACTGTGTGACTAACGTCAAGTATAAAAAATGATTTAAAGTTACGTGCAGTCAATGTGCAAATGTAGGTTGGTTCAATATCAGTACTTATTTAATACTTGAAAGGTAATAATAAAAAGAAGTTTCTCATCTGGATGATATCAATATCAGGTCGATGTTTTTCGGGGATACAAAGTCATTAACTTTACAATATATTATTTAAATTAGCAGTTTTGCTATTTTGTAAAGTATGACAAATGTGTTATAAACTCAAAAATGCATAATACGTATAAAGAAATTATATAATAGTCAATGGCTAAACGAGACGCTCCTCATGTAAATTACGATCTGACTTCCAACCCGTACCGGATGTGAGGTGTAGGTCCCATAATCACTCTCGCGTAATTCTTTGGATTAGTTGGGTGTGCACATGTGATCTTGAAGTGTAGAACTAGTCTGGCAAGAACAACTTTCAACTGGAGACATGATAGTTTCTTGCCTGCAAATCGGGACAATAATACCGAATAGAAATAGAATGCACAGGATGGAACTGGGTAGCCGGGATATTAAATTTTGACATGACTTACCAACACAATTTCTAAGTCCAGCACTGTACGGCGCGTGTGTATACTGATCAATGCTCTCACACTTTTCTGGTGCAAAGTTGTCTGGATTGAAGGTTTCTGGGTTAGGAAATACGGAGGGGTCCCGATGCAAACCTGGGAACCACACGCAAACTGTGGACCCTTTGGGAACGGTGTAGCCTTCCTCTGCAAATTAATTAATAATAAAGTTATTGTGCGTTCTCCATTAGCATATTATTTGACGGCGATGACAATGAAACCTACCTAAAACCACATCACACCCAGCTTCCCTCATGACCATTGGAATAACCGGGTACAATCTTTGCGTTTCTTTGATAACCTGCTCCAAATAGGTCAACCTTGCCAAATCTTCAAATGTCATGGGGCGATCAATCTCTTTTCCAAATACGCTGACAACTTCCTCGTAGCACCTCTCTTGGATTTCGGGATGCAAGGCGAGCATAAATGAGGCATATCCTAGAGTTTCAGAATTGGTGTCGTGACCCTTAAATTGAAATAACATTACAAAAATAAGTGTCTTCATTATCTTCCAGGGTGCTTATTACAATTATTAGTTTTAAATGCACTCACAGCAATAATAAAAGTAGCCATTTCATAGATTATGTATTCATCAGTAATGCCCGACTCTGGCTTTTCAGATAGTTTCAATAAAGTGTCCAAAATGGCTTCCCGGCGTAGCCCTACAATTATACAACACAATACGTGAAATTGAACATTGAAAAGGTGCTCTCATGTTCTGCATTAAATGTGAATCACGTACGCATTCCAGTCTCAGACCCTCTTGCATTGTCACTTCGGAGTTGTTCCCGTCTCGTGTCAATGCACTGGAATATTTAAGATCATTCAATATTATTGAATTATGAATATTGAATTTTAATACTAGTATGTATTTGGAATAGGTAAATCTCAAGTGTCACAAACTAACCTGTTGATAATACTCGGTCCCTCTTGCCTTCATCTCAACCTCCTCTTTTCCCCACGGGTGCAAGTTCCATAACCAGTCCCACTGTAGAAATGGCCTTGTCCACCTCGTGAGCAGGATTTCCTTTGTTCTATTATCAAATAATATAATTATTATCATCACCATTGTTAGAAATACCATAATCACCACCATAATCCTATTGTTAGAAATATTTAGAGCAACTCACTATCAGGTAGGTGTCAGGATTATAACAAGTAAAGTGCAATTTTTTAATTAAACTTATAATTATGGTACCTTTCATTTGCTTCAGGAGTAAACATTGATATGTCCGTACCGTCCTCCAAGTAATTTTGTCTAACGCCAGTGACACTCTCTAATAATTAATTTTACAAATTATAGATTATAGAACCTCAAGTAATTCCCAAGGTGTGCCGTTGTACTACTAGTAGGAAGATTCGTGTGGAATATAATATGTATGTATGTATAGGTAATCGTACCGACAATGATGTTAAGAAAGAGGTAGTGATAGTAGTGGTGCAAGTCTAAAAGTTTCTTGGACCCGTCTCTACTATTTTTAGCCTTGTCAAGATCCTTCCGCATCACTTTGCACAAAATGTTAGAATCTTCATTGAGGATTTCAAGAAAGTCGTTAAGAATACGGCCGTTAACGGCAGGAGTCAAAACGCGTCTGTGAGCCTTCCAGGAATCAACTGAAAAATTAATCATAAAGAATTATTTGACTTACAATTTGTTACATAATATATTTGAAAATCACAATAGTTGCATGAATCAATATAACATTTAAAGTGCGTATGAAAGTTATGTAATGTACCATCCGCAGTCGCGAGACCTTTTCCAAGAACAGCGTCCATAACCACGTTGTATGTAGTCGGTTTGGCAAGATGGTCCGAGGAACCGAGAATCCTCTAAAGGCGAAGTAAGTGAAATACGTACAATGCTTTTATTCGGATTGAAAAAACTAACTTTCCAAGTTAGTTTCGAAAAAATCGAAAAATTGTAAGTGATTTGGAATATTAGGTATTTGCCAAAAAAATGTACCTTGACATTTTCTCTCGAGTGGACGACAACCATGGGCTGTTGCACCATCCATATTTTGAAGCACCCTTTGAATTCCCTACACCAAGTATTGAACCTGTCGAATATATCTGAAATTCCCAAATAAAAATAATATAATGAGCTATCCATGTAAAATTCCACCCATTTTCTTCAAATCACTCACACACCTTCATTTCGAATCCATAAAAAGTCCAATGTAGCAACGAAGGGGATTGCTGTGGGTCCTGGGAGGGAATTTATTTGGAGTGACCTTCGCCATGATTTCAGTATTCCTGACACGAAGCGGGAATATGCAAACAGGATTATGAGCAGTGCGGCCCCTGTGTAGTACACAAAGTTGGCACGGAGAAGGGGGTCCTTCAAGGGAACCTCGGAATTGGCCATTATTTTCTTGCAAGGTTTGAAGTGTGTGTGTGTATCGGCTGCAGTGCCAAAATCTGTGTGAAACGCTTTTTCATGAGCAAGCGAACTTAAGTAGTATACCGCTAATGATTGTTGTCTACAATGGTTACCTAATCAGTTTTTGAGAAAATGGTCAACATCTTGTACGCGCTACACACCTGGCAT